>JANIJG010002026.1:69428-113170 GCA_024611175.1 Megaceryle torquata | reverse complement strand
TGTTTTGTTTTTTTTTTTTTTTTTAAGATATTTTAAATGTTTATTGATTTGCAAAGGCAGCATGACTCAAAATTGCACTGACCTTGGAAAAGCTGGGAAGGCAATAGTGTTAACAGTTTTACAAGATGACCTCCAATAGCTACAATGAGCTGAGATTAAAGTCCTGGGAGACCTTGTGCAGCACACTCTCATATTTCCAGCCTTTGGCCACTCTTGGTGTACAATATCAAACTCACTAATCCAGAACTGCAGTGTCCAAATGGAAGGGATGAACAAATGATACATCTGGTGAGAAGGAAAAAACCACTTTGTTTTGCAGAGAAGAGGGAAGGTGAAGGAAGAAATGTTGCTTCTTATAAAGAAGTTTTTGTTTCAATTTGCTAAATTAATGGCTGAAGCTCAGATATGGGAGTTTAAAAGCACTCAAAATGTAAACACACATTTCCAGACTGCAAAATTAGGAAAAACATAGAACATTCCAAGCAAGTGCCAGTAAGACTTCTATACCCTGAACTATCTCATACATTCTGTCAAAAAAGTACTTAGTGAAAGATAAAAAGAAGTTTTAAAATAGATTATTTTGGTAGCTTGTGCCCATTAACCCAAGTTCTACAGTGAGTGCTAAGACTGAGGGCTCAGAGGGAGAGAAAATATGTGAAATAATAGATTGAACTTTGCTTTTGTGAGTAAGGCACCCTCTCCCAACCTCATGCTGATAAAACCTTTATGCCATTCCATCACATATTCTATCTCTCCCTCAATTTTAATTTGAGTTTTCCCAAATCATATATAGCATATGCAGAATACATGATGGTTCTTAGTATAAAGGTTTCATTAGTACTCATTTGAGATGCAGCGTAACCCCCTTATGATTTCACAACACAGAATTGAGGGAGCCATTCCAAATACCTCCTGCTGAAACATTTATAATGCAACAAGGTATCACCCACTTTCTCTTTCACTCCACCTCCACCCTCCACCCACACACACTGCCTACCCCACTACAAAATCAGTTTTGTTTAGCTTCTAAGACCTGAATAAACAGACCACTGACATCTACACGTGCATCCAGTCCTTCTGTCTTGTATATTAATATTATTTTAAATCCTTTATTTGTGTGTGGGTTTGGTGATGGATTGCACAAAAATAGAGTGACTCTAGTTAACTGGTAAAAACCCCACCCTTACTTAAATGCCTTTCCAATTTTGCTTTTTCCATGAAAATACTGCAGAAAGCTCTTGCAAGAATTTAGTTAGCATTAGATCTTTAAATATAATATACATTCTGAGAAATCTGTGTATTAGGAAAAGGTAAAAAAAAAAGTGGAAAAACATCATTTTAGCAAGATGCAAATGTGTATCTTTATTTTGCTGACCATGGAAATTAAAAGGATATGTGCACTTATTTTAGCTAATTGGTAAGTAAAAATCTCAGCAGCATGTATTTGAATGTATCTATCATTTTAAAGTTAGGTACTATACATAGTCTCTATTTGTACTGGGGAAAACTGTTGGTATGAAAAGCTATTAGTAACAGCAAGAAACTTTTGGGTAGAATGCAGTGTTAATGAGATCTCATTACTTCACTGAAAATTTTGACACACTGTATGTTTTTCTTACAGTTCCTAGCTCCACAAGTAAAGTAAGTTTTAGTTCTCTAAAAAGGTAAAATAAATATATGCTTACCCCTGTCTCAAAAAAATCCCAAAACCAAAAGCAAAATACAAAAAACCCAAACAAACAAAAAACAAACCTGAAAAAAAAAAAAAACCCCAAAAAAAACCACAGAAAAAATGGATGAAGAATTTAGATCCCTATTACTTGAAACTACCCTAATTACTTAGATAAAGCAATTGATGACCTCCAAGTAGGTACCGTAAGCAAAATAAAGAATAATACCTGTCAACATAGAAAACAGCAAGGAACTGCCTATCAGGGGAAGATGAATCTGCCACTCCCTGGCACTAGGCTGTAACCCTTCTGGCATCGCTTTGCCAACTGAAACCACATGAGTCATTTGTTCAGTGTTTACTTTTAATTTTTGCCTACTATATGAAAGATGATACCATTATGCCTTTTGGTTTCAAAACTAACAGTGATATAAGAATGCAAGGCATTTTTATTATTTTCAGTCAGTAGAGAGGTAATTTTCAAATTTTAGAGAAATGTATACAGACTTCTAAGTACAGATCCACTGGCCCTGAGTAGCTTTTTAATAACATGTTCTATAAGAAGATAGGTCTATCATACAATTTCAATTTTAAACTGAATCATGTTGTGTTAAAAGTTTGAGTCTTCCTTATTCTTCTTCACTTTTCCAATAGTAAATAGCTATATTAGATATTTAGCATTCTGTTCCATTTGAATGTCTGAATAAATTTGCCATATAATTGTGGCAAAATTGTAGACAGAACAACAATTATATAATAATTAACTTTCCTGATGTACATTTTTTTTTAAATAAAACACCCACCCAAATTAACAATAAAAATAATTTTTAAAAAAAGTGTCCCTTCTAGAATACATCTTTAAATCATACTGTGCTGATTTACTTTCACATATTCATACCACTTGCAGAAGCAATGATGTTTCCCCACTACAGATTACAGATTAGGTAAGATTCTTTTTAGAATGATATGCATCTCTTCTGCATCTGCTGGATGACTAGATGAAATGATCTCATTGCAGCAGCAGCAGCATCACAGTGACACAGTCAAGACTGTATCAGTCTGATAAAAATTATATTCTTTCTTGTCTTACAGCTTGACAAGAAATGAAATCAGATCTGAATCCCAGTTTACAATGGCATTCTCTGCCTATTTATATCCTTTAGCATGCTTTAGAGTATTTTTTTTCCCCAGAAAATTGGAAGTGATTTAGTCCATTTCTTTTTTTTCTTTCAATATTCAGTTTAAGGCATACTTGTGTGCAGAACTCCAGCATAAGTTTGTTTTGAAAACTTATATTCACCACTCTGTACACTCTAAATTTAGTCTAATTACTGTGGCTGTCTAGCAGATAATGTATGACACTGAAAAATCCAAGCCCAGATATATATGTATTTCTCTGCTGCACGGAGGTGAACAAAATAGCAGAAACAAATACTGCATGACATAGTTATGTATATTGTAAGGCATTTTTTTGCATCGTCTGTGTTGCCTGGTATCCAGCCTGTCTCCCTACATCATGAAATGTACTCATAAGGATATATAGCTGAGAAAAAGCTGTAAAATTTATTCTAGTTTATATAAGGTCTAATACAAGAGGAGTCCAATTGTAGCCGATCTTTTTTGGACACCACCTAAAACCAATAAAGAATGGTAATAATAGCAAACCATGCTCTTTCCCATTAGCTTTTATTCCTATTATTTCTTGTGCCCTTCACTGAGTAGATAAAACATACTTCTGTTAATAAATGAAAAAATTGGCTTGTTTTGCAAGTCTTTAGGAGGATGGACATTTCCTAAATTGAAATTCTTTCATTCTGTGGGATTTGGGTTATGATAAAACTCATTGTCTCCCCTGGATACAGAGGTTTTCCACTTAGACGTAGGAATTGCTAATGCAACTAAGAGAACACAAATGCCCAAATCAAAACTAAGAGAAGTCCCCACAAAATGCTTTGAATAAATGAGTTTTCAAAACGTTTAACAAGAATTGTCTTGTTAAGACACTCTTTAAAGTTATGTCATTGGGAAAGCATCATGGTGTTTCCTTCGATTACTCCTACAGGGATGAAGAGGCATCACAAATATGACCACTTGTGCTCCAAATGCAAGGCACTCTCCTGTCCAATATAAACAGAGACAGTCTGCATATAACGCAAATCAAATGACAAACCCTACCAAAACAAAATGCTCCACTGCACACACCATTCTCCCTTAGGGAGAGAATCAGAGAACAAAACACGAGACAGATGTAAGTCATGTTGCTTAATGCACTCCTTGCAGGCACTCATAAAAAGCCTATTTTAAAAACAGAGTAATTTCCTTTGCCTTTTTCTTCTACACCACAACAACAACAACTCATTTTGAAATTGAGGATAAAGTTTATTACAATTATCATCTCATGTCAGAAAAATAACACAGTGCTTCCTGAAGAGGTCAAAAAAATTCAGGCCAACCAAACCTGTGAAAAGCCACAAGAAGTAAACAACATGTAGTGCTACCAGGAGGGAACATGAGGTCTTCAATATCTCACACATTATATTTTGTTCAAGGAAGATAAATTAATTTGAAGGAAATATTTTTATTATGTTTCCACTCAAACATAGCAAAGCTCTTATTAGCATAGCCTTAATGACACACTAGCACATGTCTACTTAAATATTACTTTTTAGAAAAATTTTGTTTCTTTATTTCTATTTTTTTCCACCAATGAGCAGAGGTGACAGCAAAATAAGTGACTCACTTGACTTCAAGCCCATTTCATAAATGATAAAATACACCGATTTAAGTATTATCTAGTTTCAACTATGGTTAATATATTTTTTAAATATCTTATAGGTACAGGTACCTTGGGAACTATTAAAGCCATTCACTACATCTACATTACTACATTACTTCTACACTACCTCTAACACTGGAATGGGCTTCCCAGAGAGGTTGTGGAGTCTCCTTCTCTGGAGATTTTCAATACCCACCTGGCTGTGTTCCTTTGTGACCTGTGCTAGATTGTATGATCCTGCTCTGGCAGGAGGGTTGGACTCGAAGATCTCCAAAGTTCCTTCCAACCCTTGACACCCTGTGATACATATTTGTTCATAAATTATCACATTGTATTTTGAAAACAATATAGTAAATCTGAAAATCTTGGGCCTATTTTATACTTGCCACTATATTTATAGCACTACAGGCTATTACAACTAAGGGGTGAATCTGCATTCTGCCCATTCATCACGTCAAGTCAGTTTTGAGAACATTTACGTGACATGGGATGACAAACCAGGTGTGTGTTGCCATACTGAATGGCTGCAGTGGAGTATAGTCATATTCTGCCCTCATTCTTGACAGAAATTACCTGCATTTAGCTCCCAATCTCTGCATTAATAATCAAGCCATCCATAAAGAAGGGTTCTGAAAGGAACTCCTACATACTGACATATTTTACAGAATTTCAGCCTAAAGAGGAAAAGCATGAAAAGAAACAAAAAAACCCAAACAACTAAAACTAGAATAAAAACAATGTATAAATTGGCAAAGTTCCTGTTGCTAATTTAATTGGTACTATACGTTACCATATGCCAAGCTTCATAACACTGCCTGCAAACACACGTGATTATTGAAAATATCATGTGAGCCAGAAATCATCATTCATGACATTGTTTTTAGGGCAGGGGTGAGGCAAAAAGAAATCATGGTCCACGAGGACCCCGTGTATTTTACCAGCACAATTAGCAAGAACTATTTCTGTAGGGTACATGATGCACAATTATTGAATCTGATCTAGAAAATTATACATTTTCTCAAACTGCAGTTGTCAATACCAGCTACAATGAACATTAACATGGTGCATAGCATGCAAAATAAATGATGTGTTCTAATACCGCAGTCAGTATTATTATGCTTTGTCTGTACAAGAAGCTTAAAACACAGTCTTTCCTAATTTGTATTGCATACAGGCATGGCATTGTGTTAAACAGTTCTTGACTTAGGGATTAAAAATTAGATGGACAGGAATGTGGAAATTTCTTTTGCAAAGCATTCTGGTTTGTTTTTCTAAATAAATTAGCATGCTTTTATTTCCTCCAGAGAAGAAGCCACAGAAATGGGTGTAAAATATTGACATGTTTCTAAAAGCATAACCTGACCAAACTTCACAGAAGTAGGGCTAAGATGCAGATGACTGTTCTGTTAGCATTGTTCAGGGCTTTGCCTTAAACCCACATTATTACTTAGCCTATGGCTGTCCTCCAGGTAACCTGGATTTTGTCTTAATCATTAAACAGATGATTTGTAGACAGCATCTCTTTCTCTCACACATATCTATTCTGTTCTCAGAATAAATTTATCAAAAGTAATCTTCCATGTCATGATGTATTCATCAAATAAATACAATTATTCACACTAGAACCACAGATCTTAATTTAAATATAATCAAAGACTGCTCTTTTTCCACTGGAAGACATATATTTCTTGGGATATGAGACAATGAAGAAAAAGTTTGATTCCAGAATACTTCTAGAGTAGCTACTGAGAGCTTAATAATACACCTAATTATTTGTTCTCCTCAAGTGATCAACAATTTCTGATTTCTTTAGCTGGATGTGCAATAGGCTTCCATCTTGCTCAGCTCCTAGAGAGGAAAATCTCAGGTTATGAAAAAAGAGAGCATGAAGCATAAACAAAATCCAAGTTTTCAGCAGAAATCAATCTTGAAAAGCCAATTTTCTAACTAGAAAATCGAATAATAATAAAATAAAATAATAATAAAAAAATTTATTTGAACATTTCCAGAAAGACCTCACTTCAGTTTCACAAGCACTAGGTGGATTAGTGACGTGATGATTGCTTTGGAGAAGACCTTTGCAAGGAGACCTCTGCAGACAAATCCAATTGTCTGTCATTAGTATCAGTGATCAAGTCACCAGTGGAAAGTGATTGTTATAGCACTATCAAAAAGGTAAAGACATTCTTAATCTGTCAATTATAACAAAGAAAATCTCTTCAACTGTGGTTCTTAAAGTCTTTCCAGTCTCTGTCTTACACCTAACATATTTTATATTGAATTCATTATCTACCAAACACATGGACTCTATTAAAAGTAGAGTCCTGTCCTCAATTACAGCAGACCTTTGCAGTTTGTACCTAGTCCAGAAAATGACAGACACCAACTCTACTAGATATTCAAGAATCCAAAATGCTCAACACCTTGCCTAACCAGGCCATTTGTCACCTAAATGAGTGCTTACCCGAGGATCACCTAAGCAATATGTAACTGGATAAGGTGTCTACCTTTCAAAGGCTATTTTAGGTTCACAAAACTCAGCTGCCTTAACAAGATGTGCCTCTGGGTAACTCAAACCATTTTACCAGGCAGAGGTATTTATATTGGTTTTATAAATGTCTGAAGAGATAGAAAAATGTATTGCATAAGCTAGAGATTCACTGAGTATGTTATGATGGGATATAATACACTTAGGCCCAGAGTAAAATAGAAGGGCTATAATTGGTCTCTTGTCCATATTTAAGGTAAAAATAGTGCCTAGGTTTTAAGAACTGCAGAGCTTAGATCATAGCAAATTTAGAAAATACTGAACAATTGTGAAAATGAGGATGAACAGTTTTTGCAGCCTAAATATAAGATTCTAACCCCAGGCTGCAGTTCTCCAAAAATCCTACTGCCCTATATTTATTTGCTTTTTACTTCTCTTCTGTTTTCATACCCACATGCAGGTTAAAGAGTCTTCTCTTTTTGGTCTCCATGCTGCTCTTTGCCAATTTTTGTCAATATTTTACATAGTGGAAACTGAATATGAATGAGTCAACCTTCCCAAAGCTCTGAAGTTGAATAAAAATTTTAACTACACAGAGTCCACCCTTTCCTACCTAAAATGCAAATATGATTTTGCAGAAAAATATCCACATCTAACAGTTACAGTTCAAAATGTAATTACTTAATATTCTACTGGGAAGCACATCCTGTTCCCCCTGCCCTATGTTTGTTATTTACTGCTAAAAGAAAAGATTAATTTCTACAATAAAGAATAACTACCATTATAGTTAATATTTTCATTCTGTAGTTAAAGCGACACCATTCAACAAGGAGTCTGAACAGTTGCTGCAAGACTTCTGAGATGGGAGTTCTAGAAACTTAAGTCTTCAATTAATAATTTCAGCTGAACAGGCATATTAAATGAGAACTCTACAGCTTTTTAAGCTTGCCTGACTATAATTACTTCAAATTTGTTAGAAATAAAGATTCATCTACATGGCAGATGAATGTGCAGCATTGTTGACAAACTGTCAACAACTTTCATATAATATCCTAAAGACCATTAAATGCACAGCTCGAGGGGAAAAGATACAGCTCTCCAAGCTGTCTGTGTATATAGTACATTCACCTCTACTTTCAAACAGAAGATGAAAATCAGACCAGAAATTTCCCTTTGACACTTTTCAGAGCATAAATCTTTGTTTTACAGTATTTATCAACACAGTTCTTAGTTATCAATTTCTGTAAATTTTCTCCACAAAAGAATACAGTTGCTAACTTACTCTCTTAGACGGACAGAATAGCATGGACACATAATTGCTCTACATTACTGTCACCACTGTAGGGCACAGAAGCACTTGGAAATAGACATGACCTTATCCTTCCAATATTGGTTAGACAAGGCACATTTCTTCACACTAAATCTTGAATTTGCAATGTCGTATAACCCCATTTCTTTTATATTTTCTTCATCCTCTGATGTCCCATCTTAAAAGGTCAGCTTTTTATGTTTGCTTACATAAACTTCATGTTCCTATTTAAGTTGAATTAAGAATTGAAAAGATTACACATGAACCTTGCTGGTTAGAAATAAGTATGTTCTCATTTCCTGATATGAATATCCTTCCAAGTGCTGACCAGAACATTAAAAGTACCCAGGAATTCAATGGGGAATGGAAACAACATTGGACTGAAGTGAAATGGCATTTTAAGTGACAGAATAATTAAACCAAATTATTTCATATCTGACTATGCAGCAAGTTAACATCAAACTAATTGGAATATGGGAGTTTTTCCCATAGAAAATTAGCATTTTTCAACCTTTCCCAGGTAGGATAAAAAGGTTAAATATCAAGTAATTATGGCATCGAATATTAATAATGAAATGCCAATTCTAGCATGGAATCAGTTGTCCTAAAAATCATGAACATAAGGGGCACTCCCTTGAACTTCAGGAGTCTGGATTAGACACTGGTTAGGTCCCTGAACATGTTTCTCAGAGCTATGCTTGTGTATCTCCAAGTATCCCTCTGGTAACAAAGTCAGTTAGGCTACCATGTGAGTGTCCTAGATAATTAAAAATCTTGAAGCATGAATAGTATTAAAAAAGAAAACAAAAATATTGTAAAGCCCTTAAGCAAACTTATAATTGTATGCTTTTTCACTACAGCTCAAGATATGTATTATTACCTTTAAACATTTCTAAATTTAAAGTGATGAGCATTGTCAAATACAGACTAGCAAGCAGAAGTTAAAAAAACCGACAACATTCTACCATTATAATGAATTCTCCCTAATTACAATAAGAACATGATATATATTATGTCTGGGAAATCATTAGAACCATTCAGGAAGGTTTACTTTGCTATGAAATCTGAGATTATAAAATACTCAATAATGTTCCTAATATTTTGAGGTCTTGAAGAAATTAAAAGAACATAGGATTGTCTTTAATATAGTAATAGATATTAGTGTTTATAAGAAGGCAACTATATGCATAAACCTACATTAATTTCCATTGAACTACTTACTTAGCAAATAAATATTTATGGGTTGAAGTTATATGGTCCAAAATACTAAAGATTTTTAAACCTGTGAGGGTTTGGGGCACCCTTGCTGCTTAATACAGTTGTTGATCTTTACCAGGGTCTGTAGACTGCAACTAAAAAAAATACCGCTCTAATAACTATTGTATCGAAGTCATTAATATTTTAGGGGGATTTGGATTTAAAATGCTGGGTAGGATTGTAAGGGGGTTTGAAGGGGAGAGGAGGAAGGAAAGCTATACAATGACAGCTGATAAAACAATATCAAAGCTAGAAAAAACTTCACCAAACTCAGAGTTTGAGTTCAGGTCTGATAACCATTCAAAAGTCCAGGGGCTTATTTGGGCTTATCAGATATAGCTAGATGCTCTCAGTCTGCAAAACTGAGCTGTAAATCTTGCAAGAGATCTCACTTTCTGGTTAGAAACACTTCAGAGATGGATTATTTCATTGCATTTTAGCATTTTAATTACCACATTGATTGGGACTCTGTAGGTGTATGGAAGTGAAAAGAAAAATGAGCATGCCATTTTCAGAATTTCTATAAAGATTTCTCAATCAAAGTTCAAATTTATTAACCCCCCACCTTCTTCAATTTTGGAATTGGATCTGAGATAAAATGTGGTGGTTTGCTTGCTTGGTTGGTTTTTGTAACTCTATTTAAATTATCCAGACCTAGTCAAACTAATGAGCCACAAAAAAAGGTTATTAATTTTAGAATTCACCTAGCATTGTTCTGGGATCTGCTGAAGTGCCATCAATAACAGAAAATACATGTAGCATGAAGGCATCCTGTCAACAAGATGACTGACTCATGCATTCCTGAATTGGTCATTTTAGCTCACATAAGATCTTACTGACATGGACATATCTGAAACAATCCTCACAGACATAGTCATGAGGTTTGGCAAGATCTAAAGCCAAGGTAAACTATTGAGCCACATATTTCCAAAGGTCAGTATTATTTATTTCCTTCAAGAGATGGTGATGAGCAGGAACTTGCTGAAATTGGTGTCCTAGATATATCACACAAGCTATCTAATAGGACAGCTTTTTATTTAGCACATCCAATATTTTGGTCAGAAATGTTACTTGCTATTTTTTAAAACCACAGTTTGCTATTGAATCAATTTCACAAGGATGAAGATAAACAGGGTTTCTAAATCATACCACCTGCTTTTTAAGCAGATTGCCTTTGAAACCCTTCAGAAGTTCTGCTTAGAGCCACTGATTTGATACCCGCTGCTTCATCAGACTGCATTAGAGATATGGACCTGACCTCTCACTATCTTCCAGCACTGCCTGTTGCCAGACTTTTCTGTTGAGACAGACATACTGATATTACTGGAAGATGGAAAACTTCACTGTTGCTATCATTTGTTCTTCCATCAGCCATCATTGCTGTTTTCTTCTAAAAACACTTCACTAGGCTTTACTTTGCAGTGAACAACTGAATAGCTTTTGTACATATCTTGCTTTTCCTATCTACTGCCTTCTCCCCACAGGAAGGAAGTATAAATCTCGGTGAGATTTCATTTAGCAGCTGCTTCAATATACACTGGAGGCAACAAAAAAGTTCCCATTGACCTCAGCATGCTTTGATTTTTTTATTCTGCAATTTAACAAAGCTTTACAGGGAATGTTAGAAGACTCTCTTTCTGTTATTAGCATTTTTAAAGACACGGAAAAGATAGATGTTACCAGTAATTCTTCCATCTGGCATATTTTGTAATTTCTTATGCAGTCTGTTATCCACAAACAAAAGTGTGACTGCAAAACATTGTATCCCATCACGACCAACTTTAATTGGCTTCATGAAAACATCTTCCAGTGTCTGAAAAAGTGTTAACACAGACTGACTGAATCTCGGGAATTACAGTACTTAGTGCAAGCTTTGGACAGTGGAAGTCTGGGCGAAAGGACTAGTCTACTGATAACGTTTCTAATACTCTCAATGCAAAAACAGTTTTCTTGCCACCATATACCACCAATTGCTCTTGGGATTATAGAGGTCAGAAGCAAAACTAAAATAATTTTCAGACACAAGAGGATACTTTGAGGGACCAGCACCACCCCGAAAATTTTTGTAGTTAGTACCCCGCTGACCAAGCCTAAACTACAAACTACACAGGTGATTTCAGACCACAGCACCAATAAGCACATTCAGAAATTTCCAACCTGTCACTTTTGAATAGACTAGAAACCACTCAACTGTCTGCATTTGTATCTGAGTGCTTAAATGTTCCCTCTTTCAGCTTTTTTCTGCCACCAAACCTTAGCTAGGATTCTGAGGTCATTCTGGCATGTGAAGATAAATTACATAAAATTATAATTACTCATTTGAAGGAAGACAAGTGATTGCACAGAACTGTATTTTTCTGAGGAATCCAAAAAGCACAGAATATGAGCTGAAATAACCAACTCTGAGTTACTTAGGTCTAATTTGATTCAAATATCAAGTTACAAATGATATATTAAACTAAAAAATAAAACTATTTTTTTGCATAAGAACTACGAAGATTTGCAAATAGCACATTGGAATCAACTGTAACATTTTTTTTCATTTCTTAAAGTGATGTTAGAGTGACATAAGACATTTGCTTTCCCAGTCATGGCTAGATGGTACTTTCCCCTGTGTGAGCCAATAGTGGGAGAAGCATTTTTAAGTTTTCTCTCTCTATATATACACACATATATACACATATGCATATACATTTATGCATATATACATGCATATATAATTATACTTCAGAATACATACATAAAAATAAAGGCAATCTATAAAAATAATTTCACTTGAAAGCCCAAGCACTGAAAAGCAGAAGTTTTCTATAGAACACAACCTAGACAGCGTATGAGTAGGCACAATACTGACTCCTCTGTAGCATTCCAGTAAAGTCTGACCTATAGACACTCTTCTTGATGAGTGGGAGGTAAATCTGCTTCTATGTTAACTTAATCTTTGGCCTTTCACAAACAGACACTGTGATTGCTTCACTGTGCTGCATTTTTTTTATATTAAATATCTTTACTGGAAGAATACTGTTCCAGAAGGACCAAGCCTAAACCAACAAATAGATTTCACACTGGACTGGACCACTATTAGATGGAAACTTCAGTCCCAGGGGAACAAGTTTAGTGCTTTATTCATTCTTCTGTATCTATTATTTATCAGCAAGGAGAGACGGATGGAGAGAAAGCAAGATATTGCAGTTCAATGCAAAGTCCTAATATTTCAGATAACAAAGACAAAAATAAGCTGAAATGAGTGAGTGAAATGTGGTCAGTCATTTCATTAGAGCCATCACTGGACAGCAGCATGACATCAGACTGCTTCTCCCTCCAAAGATCACTTAACCAGAGGAACATGAAAAATGAATTAGTCCTTTCTCAGTGGAGCATGGGTTACAAGGACACAGCCCAGACCCAGTGAAAAAAACAGTACTGGCAAAACTGAACTTTAAACGTCTTGTTAGACGAAATATTAATCTTGTTTTTACCTTGCTTTAGCAAAGATCTTGTGAAAGAATAAGCAGAAACAGTTTACTTTAAAAGCTTCCTCAGCTGGAAGGACAAGCAGGTCAGAGAGAAAGCAACAGACAGGAAGAAGCGTAACGTTCAAGAACGCTTGCTGGAGGAAGAGTACAATCCATGTACAGAATTGATGACACCTTGCTATTAGTATTCAAAGCTGTATTAAAGGACTAAGATTCTAATAAAAAAATCCAGGGTCCCATTACCTCCATCTATTCCCACTGCTCAGCTACAGAAACAGACTGAATGTTATACTAACTGAAAGCATGAAATTATTTCACTAGCTGGAGTGAAACTTTCTGCAACTGCTCCCCTGATAACTAATCAATTGAAATCCCACGATGGCCACAAACTATCATTCAGATATATAGTATGTTCATGCTCTTTATGAACATCCTGAATAATACATGGAAGCAAATGGAAACACATCACAGTTCTCCAGCTGGTATAGTATATTCACATCAAACTAATAGTACCTAACATACTGGCAGCCTTATTTTGTATCAAGTGAACTTCAAGTATATTTCCATGTAGAGCGCAGAAAGGTAATTGGACTTGTCCCAACTAAACCATACATCCATAAGCAGAGGTGAAGATTTAATGGAAGAACTTGTACTTACCTAGCTGCATGCAAATTATAGTGCATTTTTCCCCAGGCTACTGTTTCTGGCTATCTAATCTCAGCCACAGGGTGGATCCATAAATTCTGCAGTTCCCTAGTCTCTCTCTGGGAGACGCGTGTAACTTTTTTCACTCCCTTAACATAGATTCTTTTCAAGTAAATCTAGTACAACAGTCAGATTTTTAGAGTTATTGAAAACTATAACATGCAAACATCTCTGAATCTGAAATTTATTTCAATTCCTACACAACACTTCACCAGCTCAATCCCTCCACCCCCAAAAGAGTTTATTGCCCTTCCCCCGTCTGGATCTGAAAAAAAGAAAACAAGGCAATTCATCTCCAAAACAAAAATTTTCAGCAGCTTCTCATGAACATAAGGAATCATGGAAACCAAAGTTCTTCTGGATGTGGATGACTGGAATATGAATTTGTTACCCAAAGAGAGACTGGCATCCATACTGCTTAGCTGCACAGAACCTGCATCTCTATGTTTATATAATCCTTACTGAGGTCAGTAGGAATAACAGCAAAACAGATAGTTACCATCTTTTAATACATGGTAATCTATGTATTTAATTTGACAAGGCAAATTATGTACCCTATTTTGTTTCTATTCTTACTCTGAATGCACAGTCACTCTGCCTCTTACACTTTCCACAAGTCCCTAAGAGAGTTTTCTGCTTCATATTAATATTAATATTCATCCCCCACCTCCTAGATTTACTGTTCAGGCTTTAAGATTCTGTGTTTGGAGAAATGTCTTCACACATAAAAGCCTTGTTCTTCAGCTGCATCAGCACATCTACTGAGTTTCAGTTCTCACGTGATTTAATCAAAAGCACACTAACTTTATCACTTCTGAAAGAATAACCAATTGCCACTTCTGTCCTGCTACATTCAGGCTACTGCTGCCTCTGAAGTGAAGCATCATGGCAGAACACCACAACATGAGAAACAATTTGGGTATCTGCAAGAAAACTTCATCCTTCAAACCACTCATCATTCATTGTTACCTTTTCTGAATCCAGTGGTAGCTGTGTAAATCTTCACCTATAGGCTAATCAGGCCCCAGATGAATGCTTTCCAGCCTGCTTAAGTGCATAATCCCTTTCATTCTTGATAGTCTGGGGCAAATTGAACCTCGAATCATCCCAGAGTTTGGAAAAGGCAAAAATGCTTGAGACAAACAATGTTTTCCCCAAATTTTGTAAAATAATGTTATTTGTTATTTTCTTCAGAACAGATACAGAAGCCACATTCCTTGAGCCCTGTGACGTCAGGTCAACTCACTGGAGCAATTTAGCACATAAATATGTGGTATGAAAGAACACACTAACTGTCACATATTTGGTCCCCTGGGTTTCGAAAAAAATTAAATCAATGATGTTATTACAAATTTCAGCATTGTATTTACGATGGGATATTGATCTCAATTTTCTCTCTTTCAGACTGAAATAATGCAATTGCTTGCTTCACTGTGGGAAATAAGGGGACTTTAAATCCTTTTGAAGAATAGCTGTGAAATCTTCAGTTTTACATAGTATTAATCAGGCCTGAAGTCAAGTGACAGAAAACCAATAGTCATGTTTTAAAGCGAGGTGGGAAAACCAAAAAGTCTTATCCGATTCTGAGTTGTAACATTAGTGATAACATTTGCCCCCAGATTCTGGATAGGAGCAGACTATCTGGTAGAAAAGCCACTGGCCATGCACACAAAGCAAACACCAGTTCCCATGGGCTCCATCTGCAGTAAACACATGCAGAAGGGTAGGTGGACACTGTCCACACTGTCACTTAAAATGAAGATGTTTTTCTGCTCACAGTCTCATAGGAAATAATAGAGGCATTACCAGCACTCTGGTCTCTGAGACCACACCTGAAAGCAGCAGAAGGGAGCCTATCTGAAGAAAAGTGTGGCTGTGGAAAGGAAGTCAGAGTGAAGAGACCTTTCACTGAATCACAGATCCATGTGGCCTCAAAGATTTCAGTCCCATAATTTTGGCAGAGGCTGTCCCTTGCATGCCTTGTCATGCTCCATATCTTTCCAGCTTCTCAGAGCTAAGCAGGCAAGACAAACCTATAAAGATGCATAGTTACTTTCTTATCACCTGGCCCAGTGAGGTTTTGTTTCAGAAGATAGTAAATGTACCAAATTTATTACTGCCATTAGCATTTTCACATTGCATTAGCAAACAGTGCTTGCAAGAAGCAGAAAAGTACAAGGAATTAATGAAAACCTTGTGGGTTTGGAATACCAAGAAGTAGAAATAAGAAGGGAGAAAAACTTGCTGAGATCCACAGAAATCTCAATTAGAGGAGCAGGAGGGATGATTATTTTTCAGAGATGTTCAGCTATACTGAAGACCATGAGTAGCTTTTGAATTTTCAAACCAGAAATAAAACTCCAAGGATTTTTTTCCTTGTTATATGTAGCGGCTGCAGTAGAGGTTTTCATGCCTTTAACTACTTTTCTGGAGGAAAGAATGAGCATATATGTTCTGACAGTGTGGCAAGGAGAGCCACAGCACCAACAGCTGACACTGCAGAACAGTTTTCATCATTTATTTAAACTGGTCTGAAGCATATTCCATTCTCATAGATCCAGCTGTGAAGATACTTACAGTATTCAATATACATGCTTCTTTGGTTAGCTTCTTCCCACACATCCTTGGACTCATTCCTGCTTCCCTTCAGTGTTCATGGTCTTAAGATTTTTTGCGGATTGTTATCACATTTATTAAGCTCTACAACACAGAAATGCAGGAATGAAAAACACTGAGTTGTCCTTACAGGGGTTGCAAATGACCTCTTGAAAAACACAAAAACCACACAGTCAGGAGAATCAAAAAGTTAAAGGGAAAGGAGTACAGGGAAACAACAGTTTAGATAACTGTGAACTGCTTACTGAAAAGAGTCCTGTAAGATAGGGTCATTAATTTAATGGGTCTGGGGAAAGAGCAGAGAGGATCATTGATCAGCTCAAGAAGTACTAGAGTTTATGAAGAAGGCGTTCATTTTGGTTCAAAAGCAGCAGCTAAACAACAGGCCTATTGGATAATTTTGCCCTATAGCCTTATTTACTAACATACTAGAATTATAAACCAAATATGAAAACAAAAGAGAGGAACAAAAATCTGTAGAATGGAAATTTCCTGATTGTTCTCATGAGAATTTTTAAGACTAAACCTTTGCTGTCCTTTCAGTTCTGCAGGTGCAAAAGGCAGGGGTCCTGTACTCAGTGAAACTCTAAATACAGCTTCTTCTCTGAGCATAAAATCATAAAAAATAAGGCTGGAAGGGAACTCAACAGGTCAGCTAGTCCATCCTCCTGCCCAAGCCAGGATCAACAATACCTATATAAGTCCTTGCAGATACTTGCCTTATTTTCTCCAAAAACCATTAGTGATGGAGGTTCCTCAAGACCAAGAGAGTCTATTTCCATGTTTTACCTTGTTTGCCATTTGTATTACTTTCCTAACATCTAAACTAGTTCTTCTGCACTGCAGTTTATAAATGTCTACTGCTTCTTTCCCTAATCAAGAACAGAACAATTTTCTCCTTTCCTCTCTGCAGACAACTTTAATAAATGGGAGCACTGTGAATCCACTGCACAATCCAGGAGGAGATAACAGTGTGACAATACTGATGCCACCTGCTCATGTGCTGAGAGAACATATGTCTGGGGACAGGCAGAAAGAAACCTGCTTCAGCAAACAAAAACTATGCTGCTATTGAATTTTGTATTTTTCCAAGCATGGGTAGATGGCAGGAAATTCCACAACAGAACAGACTAAGCACTCATCAATTCCCAGACCTCTCAAAACACTAAGAATAAAACCTAACAGAAGAAACTTAACCAAACATTAAGACAGACTATATAAATAGTGGTACCAGTGTTTCCTTGTGTGGATTTTCCTATGCTGAGAAAATAGGAAAGTGATTTTTAACATACCAAGAGGCAGGATTGTGCTTTGGGGTTGTGGGTTTTGTGTCCATTTAGATACTAGGGACATTTTCTTCAGGATCTGGATATCCTGTGTGAACTACAGGTCGCAGTATATCTATTGTACAATCTCTAGGCATATAGCTATATTGTAATACCTGTGCCAGGGAGTCTGCTGAGATATCCAACAGTGATTTTAACAAGTAAGTACCAAGCCCTTCGGTAGTCTGTGTTTGTTCCTTCTTACCTGGGTATATGATGTGGATGTGGGTCAGTCTTCAGCAGGGTTTTTATTCAGTTGTGTACAACCCTTTCAGACAATTTGCTGAATTTCTGTCCCCTATTTAATAACCCATGTAATTAAGAAATGTACAGAAAGAGAAGTCTCTTGGGTTTAGAAGTAGCAAGAGCTGACTGCTTTGTTCATCTGAAATCAAGTTAAAAGCAACTGTTAGGGGAGACCGTCATATAGAAACACTCAGAGGAGCAGAGGGTATAATTCTTTAAAAACAAAAACTTAAGAGCACTAGAAAAAAAGAATTTTCATCATGACGAAAATAAAAGGCCTTAAAATTCAGTATTGTGCCTCTACAAGTAGTTAGCTGAACATCATCATGTTAACTCCCTCAACACATTCATTCCTTATTGCAGAAACAAATATGTTTCAAAAGAGAACACAGATATTCATGTACGTTATATTAATTCTATCATCATAGTATTATATTAAAATAAATATTTTAGTAAATCAGCCTAATCTTTGAACATTGCTAAAACTGCAGGGCTAGGAGAAGTTATACCAAGATGCACTTTTACCTCATTTCCATAAATGAAAGACAAAATAGTCTTACATTATAAGGTTGATTCCCACTTGTTGCAATAAAAATGATGACCCTGTTTTCATATTGATCTTATTTTATATTGGATATACACAGCTTTGGCAAAATCTTAACCATGGCTTTCATTCCAACTGTAAGCCACATGGAGTCTTCAGGCTCAAAATACAGACAACGGAATAAAAAAATTTGCTTCTTAAAATATCTACATCCTTCTGTGTCTAAAAGTGCTGGCAGTTCCCAGCCACACTTCAGCTGTAAAGGTTATAATTACCAAGCACATCAGACAGGTTAGGGTTCAGCCACTTTATGGAGTGAGGAAAGAGGCACAGTTGTGCAGAGATGACTTGCTCCTCTACTGGATAATTAAAATCAGAGTAAGAGCTGGGATGATCCTCAGCATTTTGCCATTGCATTTTCCTCCCATCCCTCTGAAAAAACTTCCAATTATATTATTATTAAAAAAAAGTATTGGCAATGTCAACTATGGACTTTTGGACTGTTTCCTACTTTCTCTACATCTCTTTAGCCCTGTTTTCTCCAACAATAGATGCATACTATTCTGCTGCCTCATAATTTTTTTTCCAATTTCACTCCTACCTTCAACTCTTGATCTCCTCTGCCTGCCTGCCAAAAAGTATTATGATCATACTCCCCCTCTTCTGATCAACAGGCTACTGACATTTCATTTTTCTCCCCAGAACTCTGGTTTTGGTGTGGTTTTTTTGTTTGGTTGGTTTTGGGTTTGGTTTGGTTTGTGTTTTTGTTTGTTTGTTTTGTGGTTTTTGTTTAATTGTGGGTTTTTGTTTTGGTTTTGTGCTTAAATGACAAACATTCTCTCTATTTCATGCCACCTTATGCAGACATGGGTATTTCACAGTCTAACTGTTTCTGACCACAGTATATCCTCTACCTTCCGCAATATCATCCTGGCCTTCTGCCTCTTCTACACTTCATACTGCTCTTTGATCATGTTTTAACTATCCTCTGTCCTAGCTTTTGCATCCTCATATAAAATGGCACAGGTGGAGCATGGAAGAGAAAGGAACAGCCCTAGTACAAAGCTCTTGTGCTGCCGTGAAGTGCAGGACCCATTCTAGCCAAGGATGCTACTTTTTCTCTTCCAAACTATGAATCAGGACAGAGGTAGAAATGAGGACTGGATGGTACATGCAGTAATTTGCCTGTGCTGATACAGGAAAGTCTGTCTTTGCCAAGTGTGCAGCTCTGAAATGAAAGGGTTTTACTAAGCAGAGGATGCTGCACAGTCAGCTAGCAGGACCTGGAGATGAGCAAGTTAAAAGAGGAAAGAAGAAAGCACATACAAGAAAGCAGAGATAAAGAGGTATGAAAGCAAGCTCCTGCTACCAGTAATGCTAGGTGCTTCCCAAAGGAAGAGCCCAGTGCTATGTTGGAGGGAGGAATAAAGCTCAGCCTCTGGAGCCAGAGGGGAGCAAGAAGGAAGAATAGCACAAAATGAGCTTCTGTAGGTGCTAAGAAGATTTAATGGAAGGTTTAACTTGTGGCACAGACACAGGAAACATTTGTGATGAAGAAAAGCCTCATCCCTTGCTTTTGCCATGGGTTGTATCCACAATTTTGTTACATGGTCTTGTGGTTTTCAGCTTTTAGGGTGCATGTGTTCTTTACACTTTGCTCCGTATCTGTACCACTAAGACACAGGCCTTTATTTTCAGAAGTTATCTCCAGGACCTGGGGTTTTAAAGAACTCACCTTACACTGTAAGCAATAAAAGTCACCTAAGAAAATAATAAAATCACGAGAGCTGGCTGTAGGCCAGGACCATACGTTGACAACACTACAGCAGCAATGCAGAGAGCTGCTCTGAGAATTTGCCGCCATGCCTTCTTTATTACAACTGCCACAAAGTAGTTTCCTTTCAATTTAAAGGCCACTTTTGTTAACTGTATTAAATACCAGTTTTATGAAACAGAAGTGATGTTAACTCACTGGCAGTACAAGTTTTTGACATGAACCCTGTATTTCCTATGGAACTGTTCTGTTAAGTCCTTATTATTTTTTGATGGTTGATGCAGCAGACCTTGACAAAAGTAATCAGAATAATTTTCAACATATCTGAAAATACTGTAGCTTGCCCTGAATGTCCTCTGTTTCCCAGATCCATTTGAAGAATAACTTCAGGGAAGCTTGGGTCATTTCAGTTGCTTTGCAGTGAAGTGTCTGGCCTTTAACGTTTTTACCAACAGACATCCCAAACAACAATCTTTCTTGCTGCACTGGATGAGTCTAAGCAATAACTCATGCTTTGTCTCTGAGCTTGATCTGTATGTTAAGCTAAAAAGAGGTTTTCACATTTTAGCAAGTTTGTGCAGGTTTCAGCAGTTTCTCCACTGAAGATGGAAAGGAATCCCCTGGTGTTTCTGAAGTTTCAGTTTTGCTATGAAATGAGAATTGACATTTCAGCACAACACAAAATTCCCACAATTAGGTTGAAATTGAAGTTCTACTGTATTCCGTAGAACTAAGGTTTACAAAACATAAAGGGAAGAAATACTATGTAAATACCATTTTTGTCCCCTCACACAATAATCAGTTTACAATTGCACCATTCATTTGATTGTCTTTGCATAAATTTCTTGTTAGTACTGCCACATAAAAGGCTTACACTGGAAACCAAGCATGTTGGCTCTTTTTCTCTAATTCCAAAGGTATTCAGAAACACTGGTATTAACTGAAATGTATTTTCAGGACTTGATGGCATAGCTAAATTTGTAAGACTTGATCAGAGAATGAAATGTCACACACATAAATATAATATACATGTAGAGCTCACTATTAAGATTGTAACACCAAATGCTTAAAAGTTAGGAAATGTCCTTAAGATTACCATGTAATTTGAATACTTATTTTGTCTATACATAGACATAACACCTGAAGATATAATTTACAATTACACAATTTTAAAATATTTTCCCTGCAAGACCCTGCCATATTGCCACAGTGCAATAGGCAACAATTACTTAATAAACAGCTATTCCATATTTTGTTTTCTTATCACCGTTCAATGCATCACCCAAATTTTATTTATTTTTCCCTGTTTAAACCTTGCTCTGAAGACAATTAATCTTGAGCCTTCTTCTGTTCCTGTCAGTATAGTATTTAGCACCCAATATGGAGACTTTCATTTCTCTGCAGTTATAATTTCGGGAAAAAGTCTTAAGTAATGAAAAACAATTATTAATGGAAAGCTTCACTTGACTTTAACAGAAGACAGTGCTACTAGGGCAGCTTCTAAAATGTGAACTCTTGAATCACATGTATGTACTTTTTCATGCTTGAGGACCTCAAAGCCTCAAGGAATGTAAAGACAACCAATTGCTACTATAATTTTGCACTAATTCAACACTATACAGACTAGGACAAATTAAATACTGATCTGTTCTACAAGAACAGTGCTATTGTGTTTCAAAGAAAACCAGAAATTGCTATACAAGTATCTATGCACATGGCGGTATATGATGGAGAAGAACAAAAGGCAGGATTGGAGGACAGGGAGAGGGGATAAAGAGGGTCTGCGCATGCTATAAACCACAGCTTTTACTGCAGAGCAGCTCTGCATGCCTGTACTGGGAGGGTTCAGCATCTCAGGAATGTCCTTTGGTCTTCCTTATTTTTTCAAGCAGACAACTAAAAATGTTCTGTGTAAACTTAACAAGGCAACTGAGAGGCAGCTCTGAGAGGTCTAGTGTTACTAAGCAGACCGATAGCAAACTGCAGTCACTTCATCTCCTCCTAGTCCAAAAAGAAACCACAGCAGTAATATCTCAGGCAATGTCTCTACCCAGACTGCAGTACTGGTATTAACATTTCACACAGGCAAGCTATTCTATCTGTGCTAGAAAAATAAAACAGAGAAATCAAGCTCAAATGTAAGAACAAAGTTTCCTTGGCTAAAATACTGTTATTTTTTTACAAGTTAAGCTGAAGCATATCTGCTTCATTCTAAGTTCCATTCCAACCTTCCATAGATCCTTTGTTCAGTCACAGAATATTTCCAGATTCCCAGAGAGCTTTAGAGCTTGACATGTCAAAATACTCATTGTGTTTGGGTTTCTAGAGGCTAAGGACGATCCTACAGATGAGACCACGCACTACAAGACTACTAAAGCTTTTACAATTACTTTAAAATGCAGAATCTGCTGCAGGAAACCACAGATAAATAATGATATGTCTATTCCATATAAGCATGTATGTGAGTGAATCCATCTGTTCATCTACATGGACAAGGTACCAAACAAAATTTATCTTCTTACCTATCATTATTACAAGGGTCAGAATCTTTTAAGAACAACAGTAAAAATCATACTGCAAGCTATTTTAACTACAGTGACCAGCAACAGGAAATTTGCTGAACAGAGAGGCACATAAAAGAAGCCACAATTTTTGAAGCACAAGAAAGGTTTCTGAAAATACAGATTGCATGTATATTTATCAAACTTAATAGACCTATATACTTCAGAGTGAAAGCTGAAAAGCTCTTTAAGAAGTCTTTAAAATGCTTTGTAGTTTCCTATGTCTATACACAGTCCAATTGGAACAATTCAATCTAATTTTTTGGAAAGGATATTAGTCCATCTTGGAAACAAAATTTGTAGAAAAATGTGTGGAAATGCATATGGTAAGGTAATTCACATGGTAAAAGGGATAACATAAGAAGAGGATGTTTTTACAATATATTTTGAGAAGAGTACAGGTTAACTGTTTCCTATTCTGCTAAGCGGACATCTTAAAACCTAGATCCATAATCGGCAATGATAACAGATGGAAAAGTTACACTGATTATAGCAGCTCTGGATTAGCTTTTCAAAAAAAATCAGAACTTCCAAAGGGCTAGAAATGGACTGAATTGGGTAAATCTAGATTTGAGCATCTATATTTGAATAGCTAGAAGCCAGTGGTAGTTTCAGCTAGGTATGTGAAAACAGGCAGAACAGCATGAGAGAGAGACAGTGTACAGCCCCACCCTACTCTTTCTGGATATAACCTGCTTGGAAGGTTCAAGGCCATTATTTTTTTTTTCTTGCTGTATGTCCTGGGGCAAAAAGTGCCACTATCTGTTTCTGTTTAGCTTCCATATTTATTCTGAGGTTTTGACTCCCATCTGACAATGATTCATACAGTAGTTGCCTGATATCTTTTCTCTGTGCTGTCACTTATTCAGGGATGGGAAGAGCCTTGCTTTCCCTTGAAAAGTCAGTCAACTGACTGACAATTCACAGCACCTTTCAAGATGTATTTTATACTGGCTAAATATAAATATTAAAACAGCAAATGATGTTGTTAGAAATATGTTCTCTCTTTCATGTTAATGCATTTAGTTAATTTAGCATCTGGTCTATAAATATCACTTCCTTTTTCCACATCATTTTAACAAAGCATCGGTGTTTCCATATGGTGATGAATACCACTGTAAGGAACTTTGTAAGAAAGGAATTTTGTACATTATAGGACCATACCAAACAGTGCTTCATGTTTCAAGAGGCCAGGTAAGAATAGATCGTAAGAATTGCATTCCCCTGACCAGTGGATCTAAAAAGACAGCATTGTCCAAACTTGGATATTTTTGTCTTTAGCACTGTGAAGTTTTTATATTTTGCCTTTGGAAGGTATACATCCCTCTGTTCCTCTGGATTCATCTTACAGTCAGTCTGATGAGTAGCACAAAGTCTTAGATGATGCATCAGTTTGCTTTCTTCTCAGATAGATTAAAAGGGCTACAGAGAGGAGATGTGAGAACAGTTCTTATGGAACAAAGCAGGAAAGAAAGGAAAACACTTCCAGGGTGAAAATTAAAAGAGAAATGCCATTGTAATAGACAAATTAGGAATAGTTAGACAGACAAAAAGACCAAGAAAGCAAAAGTCTGTTTCTACAATAAAGTTGCAATGATATAAACCAGGCTGACCAGATGTGACGCACATGGAAGGCACCAGGTCTAAAACAGCAAGGTTAACCCATCAGCAAAAGGCGTTTGCCTAATACCAGCTTTACTTTACCTGAATAATTTTCCTTGCAAAGTGCACTAATTTTTCTGATCATTTAAGTCCTTTTCTCTCCCTGTTGTTAGTTGTGTCTTCAAAAGATGCTAGTATTTAATTTCCACAGCAGTCTGGAAATATTTCACTGTGCTACAGCACGGCAGCACAGTTCTCTCTCTAAGAAACAGGAATACATGTGTCTTTTTGTTGTTGTTGTTGTTGGTTTTTTGGATTTTGTTTGTTTGTTTGTTTGTTTGTTTTGGTTTTTTTGTTTCCTTTCCCTTCTCAACAAGGAAGGCCCTGGAGCCATGTTCTCATTAAAACTTTATGGCTTTTTAAAATAGGAAGCTATTGTCCCATATACCTCCCTTAATTATGCAACAATCAAAAAGTTTAAAAGAACAGCTCTGCCAGTAACAACTAGGAAGCAAGTGAAAGAAACCGCTTATGAATTACTGCTTAGGTTTTTTCCCTATAACACAGGAACCTATGTAAGCATGAGGATGGCTTAGCACAGGAAAGGTAATAAAGGCTCTTGAGGAGAAAAAAGTTCTGTCTAAGAATCTATTTTTTGTCAAATTTTATTCCTGTTTAGAGGACTTATATGCTATTATTTAGTGCCTCAAGTAGGCTTCATGATATTCATAAAACAAATATAATCAATCACTTTTGAAAAACTCTTTAACTTCAGTTGTCCATTTTGACACACCTGGAGCTCAGTCTTTAGAAGTGATTTTAGAAATAAAGCAGCTAAATAATATTTAACTAGCCAAATTGTGACATCTGTTACATATGTGAATTGCTTTGACTTCAGGGACAGGTAGAAAACACAAAGGTGAGGAATTTCTAAAATTATACCAAATGAAAGATCAGGAAAATTTCTCTAATTCCAAATTAAGGTACTGCTTCTCACAGGCTCTCACAAAGAAACATTTAGGAAAATTGTAGAAATATCTAGAGGATGAGTTGTGTCTACCCTCTTCCACCACAGAAGATGTAAATGATGTTAGTGTCAGGGTGTCAGTTTTGACACCAAGAGCTGTCACTCCAGAAGTTGCTGATGTTTCAAGATCTTAAACCTATGTTTGAATAAAAGTTTGTAATAAGGAAAATTTCCATTTGTTCTCCCACAACCTATGAGGCTGCATCACAGGAGGAATGGTACTAGTTACATGCAAATCTACAGCTCCAAGGTTAGACTGTCCAGAACTCAGGGCTGAGCAATTTGAAATACCTCTTGTTGTCTTTTGTAGCTGTATTCAGATTACACGATATTGCACCCTGGGGCATGAAGCAAAGATTCTCTGGGGATTAAATGCTATTCTAAACCTAGGTAATATTATAAATAAATTGACATAATTATTCAAAGTTATTTTTTGATTAAACCATTAGCATTTATACTCAATATCACTTTTTGTGCTTTTTAACCTATTTAAACAAGGACTGAAGGCACTGTATGAGGGTTATAATTGACTACAGCAATGCTGAACACAGATATTTGTGATACATTCCAGCATGAAAAAGAAGTGGTGCAAATACATACAGCAGCCATGGACACATAATTAAACACAGTGAGAAGAACCACTGAACTGTGGTTCAGCTGCTAATCCAAGCTCTGGCTCCCTCTGTCCTCAGTCATGCAACTCTTCCAGCAGTCACAGTGACAGATGTTTAGCATGGGTAATCCTTCATCCTTCTAATCCCAACTGAGGGTTAGAATTGATGGACACTGGGTACATATAAATAAAGAACTTGAAAATACGTAAGTTTGGGCTTGAATAAACAGTATTGAATAAACACATTCAAAACAATATGGGCTTTAGAGTAAGATTAGCTGCTGACACAAATAACATTTATTCACACTACAGGGAGTGATTCTAAAGAAATAACATGAAAGAGCACAGACAAGTGTTGTTAAATCAAGGCTTTACACAAAGTAGTAAAAAAAGAAAAAAAAGATATGACAGGGAAAGTGACGATATTTCCCCCTTTTTAACTGCATAATAAAATATTAAACAGCTGTAGTAGCTACAGGTGCAAAGTAGAAAATGGAGAGGATCAAATCAATGTTTATTTTCAAATGTTCACAAGTAACTCTTTCTAGTAGGAGACCTGAATAGAGAAGGCAATTGTTTGCTTATACACAATGGAATGGTTCACAACTAAAATCAGGTACCATATCCCTTTGTGGAAAATATTTACCTCTTTAGAAACATCACAACAATGCCAGATCCTCTACCTTCCATTTTCTCTATGTGAATCCATCATGTTTACATTTGAAAATATGCTTAAAATGCTCTAAGTGTCATCTAATGTTCAACTAACCATGACTGATTCAAAGTCAAGGTTTCAGTTACAGCTGAAAACATCAGGCAGGTCTGATTTTTGTCAAGTTTGGCCCCTAAAAATTAATTATCCAAAGGGGTCTCAGCATCTAAAATCTACTCCAGTGACTTGTAATTCATACAGGACACTGAAATGTGGTTTTACCTGAGATTTCTTCTCATACACTGGAAAGAAAAAAAAAAGTAATTTGTGGGTGGACTAGAAAAAAAAGTTGGGAAATGATTGGTGCAGCACAAGTATATGTGATGAATGCAGAGACTCCAACTGGGTGGAAGGGCCTGATGGAGCTGTATGTTCTGAGAACTCTGTAGATTTTCTGCTTGAAATGAAAAAGACAGATTGATTATTTTGACCATAGGGATTAACCATTGTGCAGGTAAGTATCTGAAAACATCAAAACTCCAAAACTCACTCTGAATTTCAAAATGTGTTCTCTTGCAACAGCACTGAAAAAACAAAAAGCAGATGGGCATGCTCAGCTTGGAAAGGAAGGACAGGAAGGTAACAATGGGATGTAGCTTCTGATCATAATTTTGCTTTTACCAAGCATCTGCCATGTAATGTAGTCTTTATACCCAACAGATACAGAATGCCATGCATTTAAAAGGACTAATGTACAGTTTCAGTGTCAGATGTCTGAGCAAAGCTTTTCACTATTTTAATCAAATCACAGTCTGTCTGTGGATGAAACCTGACTAATAAGTCCATAAATATTATAAATAAAGTTCTTGATTGCTTTATGGTCCTTCAAACTCATGTCTTTTTCTGGTGCTCTACAAGGCAAAAAAAGACAGAACACAGTAGTAAGATACCAAGTACTTTATCTTTGGCACACCACCTGTTCTGAAAAGTCAGGAAGATGATGAAAGCCAGTGAAATTTCCCAGATTTAACTGAATATTCCATGCATTCAGCACAAAGCAAAGACTTTTTTATTTAGTAGTCATCAAGGAATATTGAAAGGGAGTTCTGGTTAACAAAGTGCTTGGTTTCTGTACAAGCAGAGTTGAGTAAACTTTCTTGGACAGATTTAGCCAAAAGTCAATCAGAATCTTCTCAGATCCCAGGAAATTGGTTTTATTATATGGACATATTACAAATTTTTGACACAGAAATGACTTCTCTCTGACATTTAGCACACAAAATCTGAGATTCCTTAGATAATTTCAGTTAACTCGAGACTAACAACAACTTTCAAGATAAGCTTTATCTATTGTAAAAAGGGTCAGGCACACTGTCCTCCAGTCATTCCTTATTGGTGTCATCACCAATTCTCTTTTCAGGGAATTACATAAAACTTGGGAGACCACACCTCCATTCTATCCTTTGTCCACAGGCATCCTCACTGAATTTAGCTATGGCACTTACTACCTCTGTGTTTAAAACAATGTAGCTATAAAATGGGAATAAAAGTAATTTTCAGTTTCTCAGGGATATTGTAGGAAGGAGATACAATACAATAAAAAAATTACAATAAAAGTTTACCAGACTTTCAGCTGTCAGTGATGAAGACCACACACCTAGAACTGAAAAAGTTGTGCCGCATTCTGATTTGAGGTCTAGAGCGCTTCCCTAAGAACATGTACCTACCAGGAAAATATGAACTTAAAGTTGCCTCAGTTTTTGAGAGAGTTTTTGAGGGCAATATAATTCTCATCCCACAAACAAAAATTACCTTCCTTTTGCAACGGGGTGGCATAGCCTGACTTTTAGTTTGATGGTCAGAACTAGGTTAAAGTCTAATCCTCATTACACAGAGTGAATTTTCCACAAACTGCCAAAGCCTGTCTGAGAAAAAGAAACACTTTAGTGCACTCACTATAGCTGGGGGAGAAGATAGTAGACTGCTGCCAGAGGGGGAAAAAAAAAAAAAAAAAAAAGTTGAAACCCAGTAGTAAAAAGTCTGCTGAACTGTAGTTACTGGAGGGATTAACAGAACTAAACTCTGCTGAAATAGTAACCACTATCATATTTTTCCTTTCAGAAAATATAATGCAATAAGTGAATCCTCAGAATTCCAGCAATATAAGAAAAATGGATTCAGACTCAGCTGTGTACAGCACTGTACACACCATCTCTGCTATCAATTTATGCCTCCAAGAACAATGGTAAAATGAGATTTCACATAGTGGGTCTGTAAGATAATCTAATGAGGTTTTATTTTTTTACATATAGCAGTGATCTGCTGCTATTTGTGATCAAATTCAAATTGGCATAGAAGAGAACAGACCAGCTCTCTGCAGCAGTACCCTGTGGAAACTGCTTTTACAGAAGTGTAGATTTGTATAGTATTTGCATTCCAAACAGGCCACATAATTTACTACTAAATTATTCTTCCTATGTTCTCCAGGTCCTAATAGAAGTAGTGAAAAAACATTTAATGAAAAAGAATCTGAATGCTTTTATGGAAGGTCTCAGAGTTCAGATCAGAGAATGACAAAACTCCTTTGATCTGTGGTATGAATCCTCCCTGTTCTCATCATCACTGCTCTCCTGTCAACTGAATACATGGGGAAAAGTGAATTGTGGTCCCTAACTAGCAGCAACAGTATTTTCCTTAAGATGCTAGCTTTTTGTACAGTTTTCACTAGTCCTCTACAAAGGTTATGGCTTAAAGTTTCCATGGTGTTTTGATTTTTCCCTCTGCAATTTTATTACTAACCTTCCTTTATCATCCACCAAGCTCATGACAATCTAAACTTCAAAAACAAATAGAAGTACAAAACCTCTAAATGAGTCTAGCACTTCACATAGCTAGATAGTCAGGCCCAATCGTCATGTAAGCACCTAAAAGTAAACCTTATAATCTAATTTTTCCCCCTTATTTGTTTAGCAGTATCAGTAACGATTTGATGGTGAAACACTTTTGCATATGAATGAGCTTTTATTTAAGGCCTGGTTTTAATTAAAAACGAAACCCAATTTTACTAACTTCAGAGTTAGAAATAGAGAGATAGTAGCAAGTGGGGCACTAACATTGCTATAGGTACTAGCTATTGAACAGTGTTACACTGCTATAATTTTATGACTTCTTTTAGAAACCACATTACTTGAGGAAGGAAAGATACACAAGATTGAGGTAAAAGTGGGAGTTCAAAGGTTACTGGGAAAAGGTACTTCAAAGAAATTGGTTCTAGGGAAAGAAAAGTTTCAGGAGAAAAGGGGAGGCAGCCTATAGCATGGGTAGGGGAAGGTCAATACAGGCACTAGAAGGACTTGAGACAGACCTTGAAAACTCTCTGAAAAAATGTCCTCTGGAAAAAAAAAAAAAAGCAGCAAGAGGAAAGTCTTCTGTAAATATGAAGATTACTATTGTGGTTTCTCCTGTGCTGAAGTAAACCAGCAGAAGGACACAAGTTGGATCTTCATCTCCTTGACAACTGACACTGACAGTTACTTTAGAGGAAAGAGATATGGCCTAACATATATATATGTATTTAAAAAATAGGGGTTTAAATTGTGTTTCAGTTTGTACATATTATTACAACATTCTTGATCCCAGTAACCTACAGTTTCTACTTTCTTTATCAAGGTCTAGCAGAAACAGTTTATTACTTGGCTTCTAATGAATAAATTCAAACAAATGCATGGATATTTTTTCATAGTTTTTTTTTTAATAAGTGTCATGGTTTGAGTAACAACAACATATGAACAAAAGTCAAACAACACTATATTATTCAAAATTGTAGATCTCAACACTTAATGAGGCCAAATTAATAGTATATGTACCATTTCAAGCATTTAACTTGGTGTATGTTTAGAGAGAATAAAGAGTTCTGTTAACTTTCAGATTAAGTCATTCCATCCAGTAGTCAATGGTAGTACAGCAAAGACTGGTATCTCAATAAAGATTCAAGCATTTGCTCACTATCATCTATGTCTTTAGCCCTCTAACTGCCCCATGCTGCAGTTGTTAACCTTCCCATCTTTCTTCAGACCTGGCCATCAGTGCATATATCTGCAAAACCACCTGTTTATATAATACACTTCATCAGGTATAGATGTGCTACTTCAAAAGATGTAAGCCACACAAACACACCTTTTATTTATTTCACTGTAACCCAACTCCTGTTTAAAAAAAAAAAAAAAACCACCTTTTTTTAATTTCCCTGCAGAGCAGGCTTGTGGCAATAGCCTTTTCACAGGCAGAAAAACTATTATTGGGCTCAAGACCATTAACTACTGCTGTATTGCCTTCCTTTTGCTTCTGTGTATCACTAGAGGTGTGATCCTCAACCATTCTAGTATTACTTTTACACCCTGATTCATGTTCCAATTCCAGCAAGTTACTTAAATGACTGCCTAGTGGTAAGTACATAAGCACTCTTATTCATGAGTGAAACAGCATGTATCTTCTTATTTATTTACATTTTCCTTTAAATTCATCAGAACCATGGTCGATCAACTCTGATCAATGCTAAGGCTTTAAAAAACTGCACTTTGGGGCTTAACAATAATTGGGATGTCTCCAACCAATGTATTTATTGAGCTTTCAAGCATCAGCCTCAGACCAAATATGTTTGACCCTTCACTCACATCACTGCGGCAGAACCTTAAGCAGCCTTTTGCACTAGAATACTCCTAAACATCACAACTCCATAAATGCACTCATTAATAATTTGATTGTAATCTTCAGCTTTGAAGGTTTTCCTGCTTCTTTGTGTGCTGCAAGTTAGGCTGCTATGTAAATTATAGGGACTCCAGGGACCCTGAAGAGTTTGGGTTCCCCCAAAGAAAACCCTAAAGCCCCATAAAAAGTATTTTCATACAGTCCTTCAAGGTACACCTGCGAACTTTACTTCCTTTAACCTTCTCTAGAGACTTTAATTAATCACTTATCAGGTCATGAGCCTGGAGAACATTACAAAAAGAATTTTTCAGGTGCAGGGTTATTAGCTGCTCTTTCTGCTTTCATTGAGAGTCTTTACTGACACCACTTTACCCTGGAGTAGAACACAGTTCTACATAGGTAAAAATCTGTCATGTCATAAGCAGTGTCATAGTCTTTCTGAATATTGATTTTTGGAAAACAAGTTTTATAAGTTCACTATTCTATTTCTTTTAAGATGGAATCACAGATGCTCATCTGGTGCAATAGGATCTCACTGATATGAAAACATAGAAAAGAGATTGCAGGTAATTACTGAGAACCTCTGCTAGATTTCTCCTTTGCATTATACCAGTATCTGCATTAAAGAAGATTTGGCCACAGAGTGATGCGGAAATTCTACTCTAAATAAGCATTAAGTGTAGCTCATCTTCAAAAGCATGCAGAGAAAATTAGTCATCTAAAAGCTAACATTTTGGCATGAGGAGAGGTAAAATGTTACACTGATTTCCCAAGTGTCTGAAAAGTAGATCAAGTAACACTAAAATTAAATTGTCAAACTGGAAAATTATTTTTACTGAGATAATCTTTATACTTAGGAAATAAAATGCAGTTGGCCCATAAAGTGATATTCATTAGGGTCTGGTGAAGATCTGAGATGGCAAGATTTATGCCGAGTGAACCAATGAACAGATGGAGAACATTTTGCTCCTGACTATCGTCTTGATCATTCTCTGTACACTTCATCCTATCTTAAATCAAATTTCCACTGATGTTCATCAGAAGTTGCAGGAAGAGCCTACTCTAAAATGCACATAATTTCTCTGCTCCTATATGTTTCATGTTCATTTGCTCCAAGTGTTGTAAGTAGTGGAAAATACTACAGAGTTACTCTAAAACAAGCCTGATGTCTGTATACGTAACTCCATTAAGAAAATATTCTCAAAAGTTCTCCATTTGGACAAATGCAGTACTCAGACATAAGTTGCACTGTCAAACATCAGTTACCTAGTCCATCCCCTGAACACAGTAAGCACATTGTATCACAGCAAGAGAGATCTGGGCCGTATGGGAAAGCTTGCAGCCCACTGAGCTACATGAGCTACCTGTAGCCTACAGAATAGCACAGCCATGCATGATCTGCTCTTTATGCTCTGGCTTTTAATGGTTATCTCTGAGATTTAAGCATTTTCTTCACCTTACTGTACCACATAGAAAAAGAAGTAAGAATACATTTTTCTTCCTATCGTATGATAGAGTATCTATGCCTTTATCCTACTGACTGTGTAAGCACTGTGCAGCAACAACGAAAATATCCCTAGATTATCAACAGTGTTTTCAGCCCAAATCCAAAACATAGCCCCTTACTGGCTACTATGAAGAAAATTAACTTTGCCAGAGACAAAATCAGCACAAGTATCTTATCAGTAAGACAATATGGGGTGGTTGACATTCCTAAAATTATAAACTCTGTGTTAAATATATAATGGTCATCACAATCTGAAAGCAAACATAATTTTAACATCAAAGCAAGCATATACTAAAGAGGAAACTCTCCCCTTAAATCTACAGTTTCTCCAGAATTCTCTTTTCCCAGGATCTCACACGATAATTAGTGATGTTTCAGGTTATTGAAGCATTTCTTACTCCACCATTTTGCCACAAGAGGGAATGACAATCTGAATCACAAAATTAGAGAGAAGACAGAGAAAAAAACAACTCTTCACTTCAATCTTCCTCCTTAAAATCCAGAACACATGTACATGCTGATCTATAGATTGCATTTCTTTGTTCTATCTAGCTCCATGTTATTCCAACAAGAAAATACTTCATAGCATCATAGTCTATCTGAAGTTAAATTTTCAATAGGACTGTTCAGTGAATAAAGAAATTGTCTGACCTGTTCCTTTTATCCTCTTTGAATTCTTGGCAAGCTACGTAGAAGAAAAGTGTATGGTTGGTTTGGTGGGTTTTGTGGGTTTTTTGTGTGTGTTTTTTTTGTTTGTGGAGTTTTTTGTTTGGTTGGTTGGGCTTTATATATACATATTATACTGTGTAAAATACTTTCCCACTGCTTAAAAGATCACCTTATGGTAACTTTTGAATGCTAGCAGAGAACAGTTACAGTGGCCCCCATTCTCAAAATTCTCAACTTGGTGCACACTTTGCCAAGGCCAAGCAAGCATGAGTGCTTTTTCAACTCTGGTGCATTTTCTACAGATCAGGCTGTAGTCACGTCACCCCTCCATCTCACTGAACGTGGCTTGATTCCTAGGAAAAAAATAGGCTTTAGACTTCTGTAACATTGAAACTATTAAAATGGTCATCACAACATACAGCAGAGAAAGGAGATCGTTTCCTTCCTCCCCCTCCTCACTTCAAAGTCCTGTGTCAGAAAAACGTAATGGGAGAAGCTGATGAGATGGGATGGGGGCGAAGCAGTTAAGATGCTGAGAAATCAGAAGGTTTAGTATGGAATGAAGTACACCAGCCAAGATCTATGGCAGCAGTTCAGAAAAGCAATTACAAACATTCCTAACTTCATCCCTCCTCAGGAAATGACTTAATAAGGTACTTCTCTTCAAAAAATATACTGTGTGCTGGGATATGTTTCCTGATTTGGAGACTGCATCTGAAGATAAGATCCATATGGAATAATGGTAATAAAACAGAAAGTTCTTTTGGGAAGTTAAAAATAAATAAATAAATAAAATAGTTAACATTTTTGTCAAACAGCCTGACCTTGGTTCTCAGGAAGATTATGGAACAATTCATCTTGGGCATGATCATGTGGCAAGTGCAGGACAACAGGGGGATCAGGCTCAGCCACCATGGGTTCATGAAGGGCAAGTCCTGTTTAACCAACCTGATCTCCTTCTATGATCAGATGACCCACCTAGTGGATGAGGGAAAAGTAGTGGATGTTGTCTACCTGGACTTCAGTAAGGCATTTGACACCATTTCCCACAGCATTCTGCTGGAGAAGCTGGAGGCTCATGGCTTGGACAGGTTGACTCTTTGCTGGGTTAGAAACTGGCTGGCTGACTGGGCCCAGAGAGTGGTGGTAAATGGAGTTAAGTCCAGTTGGCAACCAGTCACAAGTGGTGTCCCTCAGGGCTCAGTTTTGGGACCAGTCTTGTTTAACATCTTTATCAATGACCTGGATGACGGGATCAAATGCACCCTCAGTAAATTTGCAGATTACACAAAATTAAGTGGGAGTGTTGATCTGCTTGAGGGTAGGAAGGCTCTGTAGAGGGATTTGGACAGGCTAGAGTGATGGGCTGAGGTCGATGGGATGAGGTTTAACAAGGCCAAGTGCCAGGTCACGCAACTCAGTCACAACAACCCCAGGCTTGGGGTGGAGTGGCTTGCAAGCTGCCTGGCAGAAAGGGACCTGGGGGTGCTGGTGGATAGCCAGCTGAACATGAGGCAGCAGTGTTCCCAGGTAGCCAAAGTGGCCAATGGCATCCTGGCCTGTATCAGAAAAGGTGTGACCAGCAGGAGTAGTGAGGTGATCATGCCCCTGTACTTAGCACTTGTGGGACCACACCTTGAGTATTGTGTCCAGTTTTGGGCACCACAGTACAAGAAGGACATTGAGGTGCTGGAGCAGGTCCAGAGAAGGGTAACAAAGCTATAGAGGGGTCTGGAAAGCATGCCTTATGAGAAGAGGCTGAGGGAATTGGGGTTCTTTAGTCTAAAGAAGAGGAGACTGAGAGGAGACCTTATTGCTCTTTACAACTACATAAAAGGAGGTTGTAGCAAGGCTGGTGTTGGTCTCTTCTCCCAAATTACTAATGATAAAAAGAGAAAAAATGGCCTCAAGTTGCGTCAGGGGAGGTTTAGATTAGATATTAGGAATAAATTCTTCACTGAGAGAGTGGTTAGGCACTGGAACAGGCTGTTCCCGAAGGTAGTGGAGTCATCATCCCTGGAGGTGTTTAAAAAATGAGTGGACATAGCACTTGAGGCTATGGTCTAATAGATAGATAGATGTTAGGATGAAGGTTGGACTTGATGATCCTAGAGGTCCTTTCCAACCCTAATGATTCTATGATTTTTATATTCCTGGCAAAGGAACATAAGAACTGTGATACAAAGAGACCAAAATAGGTAGCCTGTAAAACTGCTTTTCAAATGCAGCCTTCAAAACATTGTCAAACACAAACACTCTGGTGTGAGACTGCACTTTGGTCTGTGCTAGCATGCATGTACTGGACAAGGTGTCCCTTTCTTCCTTTATTACACCCTCACTCCAAGGCTTATTTCAATCAAAAGTGGAAGTATATCTTAAGGCCTGAAAGCAGGCCCTGAAATAGCCTGAAAAATCTATAGCAAGATTAAGGCTGCAGTATTTCACTGAGAGCCAGTTCTAAGCAAAGTATGAGGGTGATGTGTCTATCAAACTGAGCCATTTGGAAGAATGTCACCAAAACAGTTTTGAGCCTCTTTAGATCTTTACAGTTTATGCACAGGTAAATTCTCTTCATGTGGTAGAGCCCACAGCTCCATTAAGCTATACTTATTTTACTGAGACCAAATCTGTAAGGGTCATGATGGCTCCTAGCCATTTTCATAAAATGTCTATTAATTGCAGATTTAGAAATAGAACAACAAAAAAGTGACAAAACAGTCAATGCAATATTGTCTGTGGGTCCAACTTGTATCTTCAAATACTAGCACTAGGATTTTTGACGTTCCCTGAGACACCAACATTATTTCTACCTGGCCTGGATATAGGCATAACTAGTCACTACCTTTCACACAGACACAGAATCACAGTATTGTCATGGTTGGAAAAGACCTTTAAGCTTAGTGCTTCCAACCATCAATAACAACAACAAGAAAAACCCCACCAAAACAAACAAACAAACAAAAACAACAACAACAAAAAACCCTCCAGAAATAGTGACTCTACCCACCACCTCTCTGGACAGCCTTTTCCAGCACCTAATTACTCTTCCAGTAAAGAAATTCTGCCAAATATCTAATCTAAACCTCCCCTGGTGCAACTTCAAGCCATTTCCTCTAGTGTTGTCATTATTTACCTTAGAGAAGAGGCTGCACCCACCTCATGACAACCTCCTTTCAGGCAGTTGTAGAGAGCAATAAGGTCTCCCCTCAGCCTCCTCTTCTCCAAACTAAGCAATCCCAATTCCCTCATTCTCTCCTCACAGGACTTCTTCTCCAGACCCTTCGCCATCTTGGTTGCCCTTCTCTGAACTCTCTTCAGCAATTCAGTGTCTTTTTTTTATGCTGAGGGGCCCAGAATTGGACACAGTACTCGAGCTGTGGCCTCACCAGTGCCAAGTACAGGGACACAATCACTTCCCTTCTCCTGCTGGCCACATTATTTTTGATACAGGCCAGGATCCCGTTGGTCTTCTTGGCCACCTGGGCAGACTGCTAGCTCATGTTCATCTGGCTGTCAACCAGCACCCCCAGGTCCTTTTCTGCCAGGCAGCTTTCCAGACACTCTTCCCCAAGCCTGTAGCATTGCCTGGGGTTGCTGTGACTGAAATGCAGGACCCAGTATGTGGTCTTATTAAACCTCATACAGTTGGCCTCTGCCCATTGATTCAACCATTAACAGTAAACTGCTAAGGAGTAAAAAGGCATCTAGAAAGAGGTTCTCCCGCACCAGGTACCTGAGAGGAACAGTGAGAAAAGGGAAAAGACTGAGACACATAGTACCACACAAAAAGGAGGTATTTAGGTAGAGGCTGTATGAGATTTGCTGAGCTGGTCAGGTCTCTAAAGAGGTCTAGTACTGGCAGGCTCACTGAGATGGGCTCAGCAGGATGTTTTCTCTCCCTTATTTTACTCTCGTTTTCACATAGATAGTCCCTCTCTGTTATTCAGTGGATCTTCTATGACTTCCAGTACAAACAGAAGCAGAGAGAATTCATAATGAGAAATGGCATAACAATGCTTAGATCAGTTAACAGAAAATTCCTACCAAAAATAAGGATGTGTAACAGCAAAGAAGGAAATTGTACTTAGGTTTTTAAATTGTCCAAGGACCTAACTCCCACCAAAAGAAAATGAGAATAAGGAATCCAGGCACTTTTGAAAGACCTTTGACCCTCTATTTCAGCCATGTAAAGGAAAACAGTAGCTTATTTACAGCACTGCCTCTAAACACACCAAAACTCAGTGTCCTTTGATAACTGAGGATTTTGGAAAAGGCTGATTCTATTTCCTCAAATATAAACATAGTTCCTCCTTTTAACATAATGTGTATACTAAACTAGGATCAGGACTGAATAGGCAGAAGATACATGAAAGCCATTCAAAAATTTGCAGAGGCTACTGCTGTCTGTGTGGATGGGATATTTAAGCCAAAGAGAGTCTGCTTTGGAGTACACCAAAAAGAAAAACAAAATAAAAAGCTGAGAACAACTGCAGTTCAGTGAATAGGCACAGGCAAGGGAAGAAGATTCAGCTAAAAATCCCAAACTCTTGAAAGGAATGTAAAAGTTTCATCAGACAGGGTGCATTTCCACAAAATACAGAGCAGTAAAACATAACAAACATGAAAAACAGGTGTTCTAAGGTGTGCTTTTGCTTTTAATTGCAAAATAGAACTTCCGATCTGTGTTCTGCTCTAACATATTCTGAAAACAAGCAAATAAAAGAAGGAAAACGGAAGTCAAAATGAGAAAGGCTGACTTCAGCCTGCAAACTGAACACTACACAAGACGGATGTGGTGTGGGCATGAAGTCAAACTTCTGCAGAATAATGAGACAGGATTTTTGTCTGGATATAAACAGGGAAGGAAAAAGGCAGGGGGTGGCAAAAAATAAATTTTTATGGTACAGTTAGACAATGACTGAGATGAGATACTTCTTTACAAGAAAAGTAAAAACCTTAATCACCTTTTATACATTTATAAAGTAAGCAGAAAAAAAGTTAACCAGGGAAGTCCCACTGTTGCATAAGGGAATATTCACACAGCTCCTATTAGCTGTATGTTTTCCCACCCTACAGTCTTCAGGGGAATTAATGTATTTCTTCTTGAGAAACATGAAAATATGACAGTTCATTTATCTGAAAGAGTGTACCCATCTTATCACAGTATCTGAGCAGACACTATCAGTACTACCCCCATAATCTGGGGAATGTCTGAAGAAACCTTTCATTCCCATATGTAAATTAAACAGTAAAAAATAAAGTCCTGGCATTGCTGCCTTTAGCAATGTGTTTGCTGCTGTGCCGACACAGTGACAGTAAATCTGGTCCACTGAATTAGAGTGATACTGTTACCCTTAGAAGAAGATAAAGGGACTATATAGTCAAGTCTGAGTCCATACCTCCTGCTTAAACCTGTGTGGCACGCTGTCATAAGAAGTATGTGGTAGAGCTTAAAATACCTGGTTCTGCTTGTCCATGTGCTTTTCAGCCTGTTCTAAAGGCCTGCATCTTGTTTTACAACTTTCAACTCAAAGAGATTCCACAGCTTATTTTCTGTGTATAATTCATATATATATATAAAATATGCTTTCAAAGTTGTCTGGATTTTCAAGGAGTGCTATGAGTGTCAGCATCAATATTTAGAATGAAATATAGGTTTTTCACGCACATGAGCACTTCCTAAAACATTATTTTGACCTTAGCACTATCTCCAGAAAAATTCTCTAAATAAACCTAATTTTAAATTAATTAAAAAAAAAAAAAAAGCCCACCTCCACAAAATGACAAAACCAGGTTTAGTTTGTTTGAGAGATTAAAAGAGTTATCAACTTTGTAAAATACTCATAATGAACTGCAAGCTAGAAGGTTTGATGATGTTGAATATATCTGTAAGGGATAGTATTTAAATAATTAAACTAAATAGAAATAGTAATAGTTAATTAACTTCTCTGGTTCTTTGAAATCTTCAAACCCAAGGATTAAACCTGCAAAGTGCTAGACATCTTCTACTCAGAGTGTAGTCAGGATAAAGTCCCAGAAGACAATTAGGTAAATCTGAAGTAATCTTACATAATTAATGGAAAAATCTCATGACTATTGGACAGCAGGTATGAAAAGGACCTCATAACACCACCAGAAGCCAGTTGAGAGATTAAAAGTGCCATAATCTCCTGCAACATTCCTTCTTTAACTCCTGTGTGCTGAAATCCTAACCAGGGAATGAGATGGAGGCATTCATGTCTTTTAAATTGTCACCTCACTAAAAGTAAGAAGCTGCGTCATCTGATACAATACAGTTCTCATGCTGGGAAGTCACAAATGTGAACTGCACCTTATTAAACCAGTTAAAAGCCATTAAAATGCAGAATGCTGTTAGCACACCTTTTAGAGCAGATACTAAAATACGCATCATGTGGGCACCTTAAATGAGTAATTTAAAAAAATATTTATTTTTAAATCATTCTATAAACAAGAATAAATAAAAAACAATTCAGTCTTTCACATGACTGAGATAAAGTAAATGCAAATTAGCTCTGAAATAATTATGGGAAAATAATATCGAATGACAGAACTTCTACAAAACTTCTATATTTCTTTCTATCATATTCCTTTACATTTGTAGCTCACAAGGCATAAAAATATTTTTAATAGGTTAGCAGAAGTACATGCAAATGCTAGGAAATGTATTATTCCTCAGATGAAATCAGGTTAATATTTGTCCTTATTCTACTGCAGAAATAAAATGCAGAGACATGAATAAAAGTGAAATGTAAATTATATAAATGTGGCTGGTGACAAAAATTAAAGCTTTGATCTACTGCATTTGAAATGGTTTTATTTAGGCTATTTTTGTTATGTTCATGTGTACTGTAGGAGCTAAGTAGCAAAGTATGAACTAATCTGTCACCTTTGAAGCAAATTTTATAGTATTGTTTGCACTCATTGACCTGGATGAATGTCAAACATTGATCCAAACCACATAGAATATAATGAATGTCCTTCAAACAAGCTACTGATGGAGAGGGCAGTTAGGGTGCAGTTAGGCTCCCCTATCACATGCTGCTGCTGTTATTTTGTCCTGTTTAGCACATTTTGCTTGGGAGGAGCTCACTCAACTTTGACGGGGCACTAAAGGACGACCAAGGCCTTGCCTGGCACCAGCACGGGCACTGGAAAGGAAAACCTGCCACCTCAGATGCTCAAATAAATGTCCCCTGCTGTCCCTGAGCAGCACCCCAGCTTCTGAGTTGTCCTGTCTCAGCAGGCTTGCAGCTGGAAAGCTCTGCCCAACGGGGGCAAAGGCTGACAGCAGCTGGCTCTGGAGAGCAAATTTCAGGGCTGTGGTTTCTGTATTTAGTGCTCCAAAATGCAGAAAGTACCTTGGACTCTTTGTTTGCTTAATAAGAGCAGACAGCGAATGGCAGAGAAAATAAGGATAATTCTGCTGATATCTTTCTCTAAATTCTGTCACCTGCATTGCAATGAGCTGCAGACATTTGTGGCAGCTCTTCCGGACAGCCCTGAGACTGTGCCTGTCTCCTCTGTCTCTGGTGGCAGAGACAGGTTTCTTGCCTTCCTCCTTATGCTAATTAGAAGCACGCATGCTTTGCTGACCAGACTATGATTGAATACAAATTCTGCCTACATCCCTACTATCAATCCCTGCATGCTCTCTTTCTCTCCCTTTTTCCTTCTATCCTCAGTCACAAGATGCTTCAGGCAAAAGGCAAGAGCACTGTAATAAAATGACATCTCCAAACAGAAAGCTTTTTTTTTTTTCCCCCCCAAGGCCCCTGGCTATCTCAGTTTCATTACATATCTCAGGAGGGGGCATCACTCCCTGACAATTAACATCTGGCCCAAGAGACCTCATAATTTAAAACAACAAACTAATTATTGTTACCTACTCTTTCCTGTAGCTTTTTTTTTTTTTTTTTTTTTTTAAACCCCTGGAAGAAATATGTCAGCATATTTTTCATTTGAACTAGTAATGTTTTGTGTTTTTTTCCCTTAAGTATGCTTAACTTTCTTCTAAGGGAAGAAATCCATATTTTATCAATCAGTTTGAATTTCCTACTATATTTCACTCTGTGGTGTTGAATTACAAGTTGGAAGAATGTCTTGATTAAAGACCTTACAAACATCTCGATATCAGAGCAACCAATCTTCCTGCCCACATGACACGTTGTATGGAACACTGTGAACTGGCATTATGTCAGATTTTGTTTATTATGATTTCTTTTTAAAGCTAGAACTATTGGTCTCTTTGTTAGAACATTGATATAAGCAATAAGGAGCTAGAGGCATTTATTTAAGGAGTGATTTATTTATTTTTCTTCCAGAGTGCTGTGAAAGATATTAGAGGATAGTTTAATACATTTTCTGGTAAGGAAAGAACTAAGGGGCTGTATTCTACTGGAATGAACACTACATTCATGACTTGGACACGAGAAGTTGTAATCCATCTCTTGCCACCAATTTTTCCATGCCTTCTTGGCAAATTATTTAACAAAATTTGCTATTCAGCTTTCCTACCTTTAAATTGAGGTTCACAGACCTAAAATTACTGGATGCAGAGTTGTTCAGTGTTTTTAAAACTGAACAGTTTAGAAAAACTGAGCATTTTTTTATTCCTGCTAGTGACAAATTCCATTACTGCATGTAATAAATATTCAAACAGATTTACTATATGGCTATATCTGAGAAGAGATTATTTTTTTTCCATGTTTGGTGGAAAAATTATCACTGTAACTGGGTGGTAACATTAGAAAGTGAAATCATGGCTCATTTTAAGTTAGCATAAGTTCTTTTAATTGATATCCATGGTTTCAGGATTTTATTTTTGAGCTAGTATAAAGCCATTATCCCACACCCAATCCATTTTCTAGAATGCCAAATGACCAGCTTATGATGTTTATTTGTTGGGTACATATTGTCTACCAAGAAAATTGCTAAAATACTTTGGCAGCTTGATGGACTCTTTCCTCAGGAATCATCCATCCAACCCACAAAACACCAGATGGACACAGCTTTGGATTACACTAAGAAAAATACTTCAAGAAACAAAGAAGAAAAAAGCATTTTTAAGGAAAAAAAAAATCACTAATTCAAAATTGCCTTTTAATATAATCACCATCCACCATGAGCTTTACAAAAAAATAAGAGGAAATCTTGTTCTCCATGAAAATAAAACATTGATACCATCTGACAAAAATGGGCAGTTTAGGAAAAGAACAAGGAGAAAAAACTAAATATTTCTTTTCAAAACCTCCTGGGAAAAGTGCAGCTGAGCCATTATTTTCAGCTCCTGACTATTGTCACCAGAACAGCTAATGAATCAACTTCACAGCCATGGCTTTGCATAAACTAGTTTGGGGTAAGAGAAAGGGACACCAGTCAGTCAGCATCAGTGTTCATTAGGGATGAGTTATTTATTTATTATCACATGCTGAAGTTCCTGTTCTTTGACGTAGACCAGAGCTGCTTCTATAAGCAAATGCTTAAAGGGAGACAGAAGCAGTAAATACCCAGCCTCGTACTGCTTAGGCTCAGTTAAGGTTGAGAGAATGTTACAGACTTCTCAGGAAACATTTATATTTTACTATATACACTAATTCTGTAACATGAAGCAGGCTCCTTTCCACTTTGTTTCTCTAACTGAGAATAGGATGTATTCAGTACATGAGGTGATGGTTCTAAAACTGCTTTTAATCTAAGTATCGTGTTCTAAATAAAATTAAATAAATAACCCCCCACTTTTATCTCCAGATTTTCACTGCAGGAACAATAATGAAAGATCATAGCATCATAGAAATGTCTGGATTGGAAGGGTCCTCTAGAGGTCATCTAGTCCAACCACCCTGCTGAGAGCAGGGACATCCTCAACTAGAGCACGTTGCTCAGAGCGCTGTCAAACCCCACCTTGTATGTCTGCAGGGAAGGGGACTCAACCACCTTCCTGGTCAACCTGTTCCAGTGTTCTACCACCCTCATGGTAAAGAACTTGCTCCTTACATCTCATCTAAATCCACTGTTTTCCAATTTAAAACCATTGCCCCTCATCCTTTCACTAGAGGCCTTTGTAAACAGGCCCTCTCCAGCCTTTTCATAAGCTCCCTTCAGGTACTGAAGATCACTATTAAGTCTCCCTGGAGCCTTCTCTTCTCCAGGCTGAACAATCCCAGCTCCCTCAGCCTGTCCTCATAGGAGAGGTGCTCCA
>JANIJG010002026.1:55365-69328 GCA_024611175.1 Megaceryle torquata | reverse complement strand
CAAGTCCTTTTCTGCAGGGCTGCTCTCTATTGCCTCACCCCCAAGCCTGTATTAATAGTGAGGATTGTTCTGGCCCAGGTGTAGTACCCTGCACTTGCTCCCATTGAACCTCATGAGGTTCACCTGGGCCCACCTCTCCAGCTTGTCTAGGTCCTTTTGGATGACATCCCATCCCTCTGATGTATCAACGGCACCACTCAGCTTGGTGTCATCTGCAAACTTGCTGATGGTGCACTCAGTCCCACTATTGATAAAAATGTTAAACAATACAGGTCCCAGTACAGACCCCTGAGGGACACCACTTGTCACTGCTCTCCCTCTGGACTTTGAGCCACTGACCACCCCCCTCTGGATGCAGCCATCCAGCCAATTCTTTATCCACTGAACAGTCTACCCGTCAAATCTGTATGTCTCCATCTTGGTGAGTAGGATGTTATGGGGGACCATGTCAAAGGCCTTGCAGAAGTCTAGATAGATTACATCCATAGGTCATCTCTTGTCCACTGATGCAGTCACTCTGTCATAGAAAGTCACTAGGTTTGTCAGGCAGGATTTCCCTTAGTGAAGCCATGCTGGCTGTCCTTGATCACCTCCCTGTCCTTTATTAGATCTTCTAGGAGAATCTGCTCCATGATCTCCCCAGGCACAGAGGTGAGGCTGACAGGTTGGTAGTTCCAATGGTCCTCTTTTCTACCCTTTTTAAAGATATGTGTAACATGTCCCTTCTTCCAATCACTAGGGACTTCACCTGACTGCCATGACTTTTCAAATATTATTGAGATCCATGACTAAATTCTCTGTTTTTTAAAACCACTGAGTTTACTGCAAGTGAGCAAGCTCCTTGTCATGCTTTGCAGGAGAACAATAAAGGGCTCATTTAAGTTTAAACTGGATGTAATAGTCTTTAAAATTATTAATATTATTCTTCTTTATGAAGAGCAATTTTATCACCACATTTTTATTCTACTATCAGGAGACATTACCTCAGGTGATTTTACATTCCTCAATTAGGTTGTTTTCAGTTCCCACATGCCAACAGCACGGGGATGAATTACCTACTGCAGCCTGACTTACAGTCACTATTTCTACATCCTTTTAGTAGAACACACAATGTAAAGAAGCCAGGATGGGTGTGAAAAGTTTTGGCAGATCACTTCATCCATTACTCTGGGGCCAGGCTGAGGGAACGGTTTACAGCAAAATGAGTTCTGGATATGAGGTGGGGATAAAGAATGTTATTTTAGGCCCAGGAACTTCAGCTAGGGAAAATTCAACAGGAATGGAGGGCTGACCACATGGAAGCCAGATGAAAGTAATTTAGCCAAGGCTTTCAGTCTCACTGTGACTTCCATTTAGTGCCACTGGATAGAATAGTGGTTAATACCAGATAACACAGGGGTTGTCAATGCTTCCAGCATTCACTATTTCCTCACCTTTTATGTTAATTGTAGAGAGTGGATTTTAGCAAGGGTAGACCTAAGAGACTTATTGTTATTTATTGTAACATGGTAGTGAGGAATTTCATTATTCTAAGCACCTTAGGGAACTAGCAAGTCTCTGCCCCAATCTGCAGTTTAAGTATTTATTTTTTTTTCTATTACCTAATTATGTAGTGACAAGGGCATAACACTCCCTTATCATCCTTAAAACTTCATGTAGACCTTGCATCCCAGGAAAAGCAGCTCTGTGCTCCTGCAAGGGAATGATCCAGCACACTAGCGCACACTCAAAATTTGATTCTGCAGCGTCTGATTTCTAAGCACCCCAGGGACTATTTAGGACAAGTGAACCAGATTTCCCTCATGTATATTTGAAGTCTAAGTTGAACTGAAAGTCAAAGTGAGAAAAGACATAATGCAATTGTTTACCCAAGATGTTCAAATGCAGGAAGTTACTTTATCATGTCCTAGATGGTGACACTGAATTTCCCTGAGCTCCCACCACATGTATGCCTTGCCTTTGGTCTGTGTGATTTGGATATAAGCTAGTTGTCACTTACAACACACCCAATTATCTGACACACACCAAAATGATATTTGACAATTTCTTTTTCTCATGATGTTTGCTTTTGACTCCTAACAACATGACCTCGACAGTTCCAACAAACAAATTTAAAATACTTAATGGTGTAGGTTTAAATGTTTCATTACTGTAACTCTTGCAAGAGTACAATTAAGAAAATACTGCCACCTCTTAAAAAAATATAACATGATTATTTCAAACAGCTCTGAGCTTTGAAATACTCAGAGAATCATGTTATTTTATGCATATAGCTTAAATATTAAGGGACAGACAACTTGAATAATAGTTAAAAGAAATAAAAACAGAAAATCTATATAATCAGAGCCTTTGCACTCAAAACTAAGAGACACCAACAAGAAAATTCAACAGGATCTGGGTTGATGACTATTTTTACTTGAAAGGTGCACAGATACTGGAATTATGAGAAGTCCTATGATGTAGAGAGAAAGGCAAAAATAACTGCTGAAAATTCAAAGAACCTCACTTCTCCTTTTCTTATAATTTCCAGAGGTCCAATTCTTTAAGGTGCTTAGCAACCACACTTTTGGATGACATGTACTCCCCATTTTCAAGCCTTATTAAATAGCTTTGAAAAGAAAACATAACACAGCACAATTAATTATTTAATGAACAGGGTTATTAGCAAGTATAGTATGAAAGCTTCATTAAGTCGCTCCCTTATTTTACACGTTTTAAAAAGAGGTGAGAAACACTACCTGGAATTTAAGAACAGTATTACTTCCAGATTTATGTAGACTAGGCAAGAAATAGACCATAGGATAATTAAATGAGGAGTCAACAACAAGAAAAAAGTCCACAACACAGACACTTCCTACAGGTCCTCAATTCACATACTTTCAGTTCACTACTATATAGTATTTGAGTCTACACAATTCATAACACATACTATGTGATACTTTTTTTAGAACACATTGAAAAAAGATAGTTGAGAACCATGGTGAAGAAGAGAAACAGCAAATTAAGATGTTCTAACACTTCTCTCAATGGTTATATTTTCCACAAATATTCAGGGAGGTTCACAACAGGACTTCATTTGCTCAGTGAATACCAGGGCAATAGTACAGCATAAGGAGGCTAACAACCTCAAAGGGCTACAGAGATGATAGAACAGTGAAATGATAATCCAAGAATGAAGAGCTATTTTCTCGGTCTCTCTGTCAACAAGATAGTCAGGGGCCATTTTCCAAGAAACGAATTTATGATTAATCACCTTGGGTAACATCTTGACTATTCATGCCTTGCCTATTCAAAATTATCAACATTGCATTTTCTCTCACCACCTCTTATTCACATGAGCAAATGTGCATCTCAGGAGTAATCCTGCAGCTCTCAGGAAGTACATCCAGTCAGTACAAATCTTTGCATGGTAGGTTCCTAAATTGCAGAGAACTTAACTCCACCGTTTCAGGCTCCTCTGCACTCCCTTCACAGGACTCTGCCTTTTTGAGAGCAAAGCACCTCACTGCACTAAAATGAGCAGACTGATTTGTGGTAAGCATCCCATAACATGTTCAAATAATCTCCCCTCATTCTCTAAGGAGCCTCTAAAAATAACCTCTGGAGATTGACACATGGGAATATTATACTGAACTGTAGCTGATGTGGAAAAATCAGTGTTTGAAATTGTGTCATTCAAGAAATTACAGCTCTTTAGGTATTAGTTTTTACTAGAATAAAGGTACCTTAAAGGGCAAGGTGAGAAGATGACTGAAAAATAAGCTAAAGTTAGGTGCTATGAATTCAAAAATGTGGGTTCTTTACATGTCTGCTTTGAAAGTTTCATCTTAAAGAATTTTTATACTTCTTTTGATTTCTGCTTGTCTAAATATATAATGGTTGTCACTGTCACAAATTATGATTTAAAGTGGACAGTGACAGGACACTGTACTTATCATCATCTGAAAATTCCTGGTAGGGTAGACCTGAAATCCTGTAACCTGTCCTGGTCTGCCTCTTCTTTTCTTTCCTCCTTCCTTCCATTTTTCTCCCTCCATAAAATGGCAGAAAGTAGTGAGATATTTTATTTTCTTTTTTTCCCCTTTTGCTACAGTCAGAGAACCCAAGTAAAATGGTGTTATTTACTCCATTCACTACCCTTTGTTCCCCATATCAAATTATAGCACTACACTTATCTTTGCACTTGATATATGCCCCTTTCACAACAGATTTCCTAATTCTTTTTGAGCTGCTATTGAAATTTACATCCCTGATTGTAATTTTGTGCCCAGCCCCTCTCTTACAGTTTCAAGGCCTTTCCTAAATTGATTTTGAAAAACAAGTTACAGTTATAATAAGAATAAAAAAACCAAACAAACAAACCCACCATAACAACAAAAAAACCTAAACCCCACAACTAACAAAATGTGACAAACCAGAAAAGTATTTTTAGTGCAATATTCCTCAAAATTCCCACTGACCCAAAATGATCTAAACACTTTATAAATACATCCATTAGAACAAAATAATTAAAAGGGTATCTTTCAGGTAGTAATGAGGCCAACTAAAGAGTAACCTGTCAAACATGCAATTTACCCTCTCTGGTTGAAAATTACCTTCAAAACCACTAAAAATTAATTGATGGCAGAATCAGGATCATACCTGAATCTACACCTTATCTGATGAAGAATCTAAGACAGAACCAATAAGAAATTAAAATGAAAGAAAGCTGTGCTTGCTATAAATCGGTGTGGGTTCACCCAAATCCCATGGGCTTATTCATTCCCATATGTTTTTATGTTTTCTGCAAAGCACAAAACCCCTGTCTTTTTCTGTCACTGAGTTATAGCTGCAAATGGGAAGCCAAATGTTTGGTTTTTTCCTTACTCTTTGCAGTAGCAAATTGCAAAATGTTTTTAATAACATTTGGTGTTAATTTGACTTAAAAATGTTAATATTTCAAATCACTGTGATCTTAAGGACACATGTAAATTATCTGAGCATGTAAGAGAGCAAAAGCTCAGATTGCATTGAACTTCTCAGGATATAGGTTCTTTCAATTTACAGCTAAAAGATATCAAGGTGATTTACTGTCCTTGATCTATCTATCTTGCATGAAAATTAACAAAGCAAGCTATACTATATTTAACATACATATTTAACATAGTTTTAGATGTTGAAAACATAAAGATACATATTTTCTAACAAAAAATTTGTCAAATGAATTTTTGTTTTCAGTCCCAGAGAATTATCATCTCCATTTATCCACAAAAGGGTGGACACTTTGCAGTGTAGAAGCTGCCCTCTTTTATGAGACACTAGCCACATAAGTATTATATAGAATCATAGAATCATTTAGGTTGGAAAACACTCTTACGATCTTGAAGTTGAACCATAAACCTAATGTTGCCAAGTCCACCACTAAAACACATCCTTAAGTGCCACATCTACACATATTTCAAATCTCTCCAGGGATGGTGATGACTCTACCATTTCCCTGGGAAGCCTGGTCCAGGGCTTGACAACCCTTCTAGTGAAGAAATTTTTCCTAATATCCAACCAAAACGTCCCCTTAGCACAGCTTGAGGCCATTTACTCTTCTCCTTATTACTTCGGGAAAGAGACCTACACTCCCTTTTTACAACCTCTTTTCAGGTAGTTGTAGAGAACAATGAACCCTGAGCATCTTCCTCAGCCAGTCCTTCTAGAGAAGCCAGTCCTCCTTCTCTAGACCCTTCACCAGCTTTGCTGCCCTTCTTTGGATATGCTCTAGCTCCTCAATGTTTGTCTTATAGTGAAAAACTCAAAAGTGAACAGAATATTTAACATGTATAGACTTAACAACTAATACACCATTAACGTGACATGGAGAAATCATTAGCGTCATAAGCATCTTGGGTTAATATTCCTAAGAGTAAATGAGAATTCCAATGGCTTGTTACATGGACTCTACCCCATTCAGATCTAACCAAGCCTACCTACAACCCAATTAGCACAATTTTTTGCAGAGAAATAACATGACTTGTTTAGCTCTTTGTCCATTTTAATAGTTCTTAAAATGAGATCAGGAGTTTTTTCTTTTGCTTGAGAGAGCAGCAAACTCGCCATTTTTTGCTGATCTCTGCACAGGTTTCCATTCTAACAGAACTTTATCTGTTTTATGTATTGCTCTCAGTCTGTCCAGTTTCGTTTAACAGAATCGTAGAATATTTTTAGGCTGGAAGGGACCTCTAGAGGTCATCTGGTCCAACCTCCCTACACAAGTAGGGACATCTCTACCTAGGGCAGGTCAGTAGCTCTTAACTAGCTCTTAATCAACTTTCTCATTAAAAATAACATATGCAACATCATTTGGGAGATCCACTTTTTTTTTTTTTTTCAGTTTTCTACACTGTTTTTCACTTACTATGCTTTCACAACTATGCTCAAACATCAACATTTATTTTCCTACAGTTCACAACGCTTCTTGCCTTAGCTTCTTATTACTCTAAATTCCATCTCATCCTGTCTTGAAGCCAGACTCAAAAAAGCACATATTTCCAACAGACACTATTGCCTGGCTCTAAAGCTGCATATGCTAGAAAAAAACAACTCAAGCAAACAAAAACCCCAAACAAACCCAACCGCTCCCAAAAAGGATAGATTACAAAAATAGGTTGGATTGGCATCAACCTAAGATGATCCCAAACTGTAGCCTCCCCATCCATCCTTAAAAACTACTGTTTATTCTTACTGCTCACAGATATGCCTGAATTCAGATCTTGATTTTGCCATGTTTATTAACTGAATAATACCTCACTTCCTATATAACTCTAATAATTTGTGCATGGCATGACTGAGGTTATAGAACTGCTTCTTTACTTTTAATCTTTGTGGGAAAGGTTCACAAAATTTTATAATCTCTAAAGTGCTGTGTTCACTCCAGGTAGCAGAATAGTAGAAGTAATAATGACTTCAAGTTTCCACAGCTAACAAAAGATACATTAAAGTTTCAAAAATAGAGTCACATAAACAACAGAAATTTAGAAATAACATACAATTCATTCTAGCAAGAAATATTTCTTAAATTTCAATTTATAAGAAGGTAATATTTGAAAACATCATTAAAGTTTCTGCAGATTTCCAAATTACATTTATTACTGCCAAACTTGGCAGATAAGTAAGTCTAAAAATCCTTTGACATTCTGAATATCAGAGCTGGATAGTTTTTATAATGGAAAAACTAAAAAATATATGCTACAGATATACTTCAGATTAAATACGTTTATAGTTATATATATATTTTAGATACTATAAGTTAAACTCAATTTTTAATAGAAAAAGTGAAACAAAAACTATTTCTTCAAGTGCTGGTGAGTTATTCACATTTTCATGTGAAATTGTCACATACCTAACCCCTCGAATCAAATTATTTTCCTTCTTTTAGAGGGATTGAGAAGGTAAGGGCTGCTCTTCCAGGCTATTACAGTGTCCGGGCAATGTCAGTAAGCATTTGCAGGTATACAGAAAAGGTTCAAAGTCATGTTTAATTTAATTACAGAAATAAACCAGCTGTACCCAAAAGTCTGATAAAAGCCAAAGACAGGGAAAATTGCTCAGTAGTTGGCTCATCATGTTTGGTATGGATGTCTTCGTACTGACACATGGTACCCAGTTTTGTTAACCACAACTCATTAAAAAAGATGATCAAGCATAGAGGCTTCAGAAAAGAGACAAGAATGTCTAAAAGACAAGTTGTTGTAAAAGACCAAGAAGCACAAACTGTAAAGTGAAGGCTAAAGCCTGATTTACTAAAAGGCTCTAAGTACATGCACATGAAAATTAGAAAATTGCTAAAGGATCATTCTTCTAGCAAGCGTTCACAGCAAGAAAATGTCAAATTAAAATTAAGAAATACACATAAAAACACAGATGTGTAATTAACCACTGGAACAATTCACCAAGAGCCACAGTGGATCACAAAACAAAACAAAACAACACAACACACACACAAAAAGAACTAGAACCTACATGTTTCAAATTGTGACCTGTAGCTCAAATTCAAGACTTCTGCAATATACAAAGCTGCAATAAAACGGTTCAGCTGTCTCTTCTGGTCTTACAGGTTCTTCAACCTACAGCATATTGCACAAACTGTGATGAAGGAAACACCTGTTTATTTAGACTTCCTTATCTTATACCAGGTTGTTAAATTAGATTAACTAGTGGTATTTTTACTACTACAGTTATTTCAGTGGTGCTTCAGGAATTTGATAAAAATAAGGCCAAAATATCAGATTACTGGATTAAACACACATTATTATTTTTTATATAATCAGCTACCATGTAAATACATTGATCTTAGGACACTATAAAATCCATATAACAAAAAATAACCAAATCAAACAAAAAAGCACCAAAACAAACAAACCAACCATTAAAAAAACCAAGAACGAAAAAGCTCCCAAAACCCACTAAAACCCAAACAAATCAAAACAAACTTCACTTATATGTGTCAACCAGACTGCATATGGGACCCATTAAAAAATAATCATATGCTGCAAAGGCATATATATTTTTGTGACTTTAGCCATTATAATAAATATTTTTAAAAAATTAAAAATTGGTGTTTTAAAGACCTTTGCATCAAAGATGACATGCTCACATGCAGAAAATAGAGGAACAGGCTGCCTACTATTAAAAGCTTAAATTTTACCCACTGAGAAAAAAAAACCCAACATAGCTATTAAAGTGATGCAGTTCTTAAATTATGCCATAAGGCATACTCAGATTTAATGTGGATACCTGACCTAATGTACTGTACAGTTAAACCAGGTTTAAATAAAGTTGCTTTCTCTCTTCATAAGATACTGTATTGGAAGAGATAAATGGAGGAACCTTGCACACAAATCAAGGGTTCCTGAGAATAGTATAGTAACCAGAAAAGCACTGTTGATTTGTCACATTATAGGAAACTCACTGTGTGCACTAACAAGTGCCTATCATGAGCCAGCAATGTGTGCTGGTGGTCCAAAAAGCCAACAGTATCCCAGGCTGCATCAAAAAAAAGCATGGCCAGCAGATCAACAGAGGTGATTTGGCCATTCTACTCTGCTCTGGTGAGACCCCACCTGGAGTACCATGTCCAGCTCTGGAGCCCCCAGTACAAAAAGGTCATGGATCTGCTGGAGAGGGTCCAGAGGAGGTCCACAAAGATCATCAGAGGGCTGCAGCACCTCTCCTATGAGGACAGGGAGTTGAGGTTGTTCATCCTGGAGAAGAGAAGGCTCTGGGGAGACATTATAGCGGCTTTCCAGTACCTGAAAAGAGGCTACAGGAAAGCTGGGGAAGGACTTTTTGTAAGGGCATGTAGTGAAAGGATGAAAGGCAATGGTTTTAAACTAGAGTACATTTAGATTAGACATTAGGAAGAAGTTGTTTACTATGAGAGTGGCAAGACACTGGCACAGGTTGCCCAGAGAAGTTGTGGACACCTCATCCCAGGAAATGTTCAAGGCCAGGTTGGATGGGGCTTTGAGCAACCTAGTCTAGGGGGAGGTGTTCCTGCCCATGGCAGGGGGGGTTGGAACTAGATGATCTTTAAGGTTCCTTCTACCTCACATCATTCTATGATTCTATGACATCACAGTTCTCCACTATTTATTACATTCTAATAAACCAAAAATGTACTATAAACTAGGTTGATTTGACAGTGACAGAAGTTGGGCCTAAAAGATTTAAAAGCATTTTTATTTACTTGTGAAGCTGTCTCCCGTGGGTCAGTACTACAAGCATGATGTAAACATTCAACTACAATTAGCCGTTTGAGGTACCAAATTCTGAACTACAAAAGCAAAGATATGAAAACCATTCACAGGCTGTGTATTAAGTCCATACCAAAGTATTGTAGCAGGCTTTGAAAAGTCCCAGATTTCCACAAGTGTGTTCAACCATTACTTGTACAAACAATTATTCCAGTTGCACGGGTCCACTTAATGCAAATGTACCTCCAAGAAGCCAGCTAAATATGTAATTGGTCTTTTGTACATACAATTACTGTGATGTGTACACTGAAGAAGCTCTCTAAAATGCAGATAGTTAATAGAAATTATAGGAGTAAATATTGTTCACCAGGGTTTAAAAATGAGAATCTCATTTTATAAATCCAAATGCCAGTATGACTCTTAAGATACAAAACAGGTTTATAACCATGATACTCAACTTTAAAAATGGCATTCGTACTATTTAAAATAAGGCAATAAAACAGCCCCATACTCTATCAATAGTTCTTGGTTTCATTTGTATTCTGTTCATTTGTGCAGCCTCATTTCATGTTGTGGTTTTTTTCCATGCACACAGCCATGCTATCATCTTCATGTATTTGTTTATAATAACCTTTAAATCCTTTCCCTGTCATTATGGTGCATAGTTCTTCCATTGTGTATACACTCTTTACTTCGGTTCATTGCCTACTCATTGATTATTTCACATTTGTCTATGTTAAAACACTAAACAGCATTTTCCACTTACTAGTCCAGCCATTTAAAAATAGCCAGATCCATCTGAATAAAGTTGGTTGCTTTCCTTGTAGTTATAAATTTAGTTTTGACAGTATTAGCAAAACATCAAAGTCAGTCAGAGAATTTGGCATTTGTGAGAGAAGTGATCACAAAACTAACCTCCTGCTTGAATAATATCATTTTCAGTATTAACATTCACAAAGTGGTAATGCTGAAACTGCTGAGTTCTCTGTGCTGACTTTAAAAGACATCTCACATCCTATAAGAACTGAGACTAAAAGGTATTAATATGAAGTAACAGTACAGGACTGCAGAACATCAGCTATTCTGCAATAACTCTGTATGCAGCTCTTGTCCTAATGTACTTCAAGGCAAATAGGCACTAGCTTCCCCATTTCATTCTTTAAATGGCATTTGGAACTGTATTTTTTTTCCTAATATTTGATTCTATCTGCAATAATTAAAATATTACCAATCTCACAATTCCAGAGATAATATATCATGCCAAACTCCCTGTTGGTCTCTGGTACACTATCTCCAAGCATGCTCAGACATGCTGGATTGACTGATGCATGGATAAAACCCTTGTCTAACCTGTGTATCACTTTGCATATGAATTGAATAATACTGAAACACTGTATCTGTGATGTCTGAGCATGATACTAAGGACCAACTGCCTTTCAACTTCCCATAACTTTAATTTGCCAGTAGAAAACAGTCTCTCTCTAATCATCCTTGGCTTTTCTTAATCCTGAAAGTGATTTCAATAAAGCCTGGTCAGCTGTGTCTATTTTTCTAAGTAATTGCTGCTATACTGAAGTTGCAACACCTTTTGAAACCAATGAGATACTTAGCCTGAGTATAACATATTAGCTATAGTTTAAAGACCAATCTAAACATCTCCCATCTATATTCTCCCAGGTTTTCAGTATCAACTGGTTGAATTTCACCTTTCACTGACAAAGTCACTAGTCACAGTATTTTTATAGTCTTCCTTCTCTACTCCCACTTTCAACAATATTAAAGGAAAAGGGAGGGACTATGACAGAAATGAATGAAAGCCATCATAAGAGGCCCTGGGACAACATGAATTTCTGTGATGGGCCCAGTTATTTGCACAACAATTTTTAGGATACAAATGTCCTCTTTAAGCACACTACCCTCAGGTCTTCCAGAATACCAGTTCCTATTAGCACCCTTACCAATTACTGAACACTTGGTTAGCAAACATAGTGCACATAAACATACCAATATTTATGGATGAAGCAGTATCATCTCAAAATTCCAACTTCCTTGTATCCATTCCCAATACTATTCAACATTACCCCAAATGTTGACAGACTTATGACACCTTTTCAGTGTTTTTCCTTCCCATTGCATCTCTGTGCCATTAACCACTATCTCTTCCACCTCAGCTAATTAACCAGAACTCAGGCAGGTCACTGAGGCAGTTTTACATCTCATCCTTTATCTGTTTGAAAGGCAAAACCAAACAAGTGAAGCTGTGCTTTTATCTAGCTTTAGAGAAGTATTTTTTCTCTTTAATAAAGATAAGAATATGAGTGAAGAAACACGAAACGATACAGAACATGTAATTCTAACAGATTAAAAATTAAATTTGTAAATATTGCCTTTGGGCTGACAGCATCTGTATGACGCATAACCCAGCACAATTTACAGTGAGGGTTACAGACAAATCTTTGAAAATGGAGAGTCAGAATTGCTGCTGTGAGCATCACCATTAAATAGTAATACTGCTATTACAGGACTTAATTTTGTGCAGTCTCTGTCATCTAACATTTCTAATGAAGATCTGAAACTTTTGGGGACTGAGTGAATAGATTAAAATAGCTTAAAAAAACCAACCCAAAACATCTTACAAACATTTTAAACCCCCCACCTTTAAATATATCAGTTGTCTTCTCTCCATAATTATTTTTTAATTTTCTTTTCTTCTGCACCCTTCTTTCTCTATAAATATTCAAGTCAAAGAACTGATTGTTCTTGGTAATATGCTCATTACAAAGTAATGTATTTGCCTGGGACAGAGTAAGAGTGAAAAAAATGCAAATAAATTTAGGAATCACTCTTCTTGGAACACTGACAATCATCACACCATACCCAGAAGCATTAAGCTATTATAAATTTAGTCACTGTGACAGAGAAAAACAGAAAAAAGATGAAAGTGAGAGAAAGAAAAGTAATAAGGTAATGCAGGTGGATCTGACTTGCATAATTTGCCTACTGCTCTTTTTATGTCAGGGTCTTGGCTCTTATTGCACCACACAGTGTGCCCCTGTTTATTAAAAAAAAAAAAAAAACAAATAAGAAAAACCAAAAACCACTAAATAATAATTTTACACTATTTACATTGTTGTTTTAGCTTTCTGAATGTTCAGCTATCCAGTATCATCCGTCCATTTAGGTGATCTTTGGACTCTGGGCTGAACACTTGTTTGAAGCTTCACCACTCTATATGCACTGTGGCAATGCATGAATGAGTGGGATTCAAAGTCTGACAGCACGAAGGGAAAAGCTGACTAAATTCCACTCTGCTAGTGTCGAACATCATTTCCAAAGCAAGAATCATTTGTATTTTATTTATATTGCCAGCCAGAATGTTTACTGGGAACAGAGGTAGGAGGAAGGAATATTTTGATACTAATACAGGAAAATAACTATTTCTATTTTACAACTGCTGAATATTCACCCCTAGAGTTTATATGACACTTGGGTGAATTTTCTTTTAGGGAAAAATAAAAACAAAAGACAATTCTGAAATTGAAAATATATTCCCACTGTGAATTACATTCACCTTGTAATACTCAAGAGAAAGCAGTTAATTTTTTTTAATTAATCTGACCTTTATCAAGAACTAGCACAGAAGGAACACTCTTATGGAACTAAGTACTTGGAGTCAGTGAGAAGCACTGTAGATCTGTACAGCGTACTATACAAACTGATGTTTAAAAGATATTACTATATATACTGTGGAACTGCTGCTTATTTTAGGGTATACATAAATCTTGACCAAACTGTTCGCCAGAATCTTAATGTCCAAAAAGCAAAGGAGATGCCTTCAAATGCCAAGGAGAAGTGCTGAGGAAGTCCTTCCCGGGTAGAATGCTCCTCAAAGTAATATCTTTCTAGACAGGACACACTTAAGTCTCAGCATCAATATTTTCTTCCCACCAGTAGGGATCTGAAATACCAAATGTCTGCCCAAGAGCGAAGCCTGCTGTCACTCACACAGTGGAACTCTGGCTGAGAAACCAGACTTTGAATGGTCTGAAAAAGAACCCAACCTTTTCACTCAAAAATCCTACGTGTGGCTACATGGACTAGAACGTCAGTGTTGGGTTCTTTTTATTCCCTCTTAATAACAATCAAGAGTGAAAAAGGTAAGGGCAAAGTCCGAAGGCTGATGGCTTTCATCAGCTAGAACAACACTCTCAATAAAAGAGCAGTCACTTTCTCATATATAT
>JANIJG010002026.1:20321-47809 GCA_024611175.1 Megaceryle torquata | reverse complement strand
AGTGCATTTCAGATGAGTTAATGATACCAATATCTTTTTTTTTGAGTGTGTGCCCCATTTCCTTCCAAACCCCTCTCAGGTGCTTCCATGATTTCTAAATTTCTAGCCTTTGTCTCAAATAAAGTGTCAGAGCAAGAGTCTACACTAGTCAACCAGCCTTTTAGCCTTGGCATGCTTCCCTTGGGCTTATTCCTATCTGGTCCAGTTATCTCCCCTTCCCCCTTCATATCTAGTTTAAAGCCCTATCAATCAGCCCTGCAACCTCCTGTTCAAAGACTCTCTTCCCCCTTTTTGAAAGGTGACCCCCATGAGATGCCAGCAAGTCTGGTGCTGTTTAAGCCATCCCATTGTCAAAGAACCCAAAATTGTTATGGTGACACCAGTTACAAAGCCATAAATTAATAGACTGTATGCATCTGTCAATTATTGTGTCTCTGCCTGAAACTGGAAGAGAAGAGAATATAACCTGTGCTCCAGATCCTCCCACCATCTGTCCCAGGGCTTTAAAGTCTCTCTTCATCCTTCTCAAACTACTGTTTTCAACTTGATCACCTCCTATATGAAAAATTAGTAAAGGGTAGTAGTCTGAGGACCTCACCAAACTCGGAAGTTTCCTAGTGATGTCCTTAATCCAGTTCCAGGGAGACAACACACCTCTCTGTGGAAAGGGTCAACCTGACATATTTGACCCTCTGTTCCCGTCAAAAGTGAGTCCCCCAGGACTACAACCCTTCTTTTTTTCTTAGTGGATGATGTTATGGTTTGAGCAGTTGACCTTTTTGACTTTGGACATACCTCTGGTGTAGGTAGTTCAACACCAACATCTTCATTTGACTGGTCCCTTTCAGCTAGAGCCTTATATCTGTTCTGGAGTGATATCCAGTCTTTCCCCACCAAAGCCACATGCCAGTTGGTCAGTGGCACCTGAGGGGATGAGGTGGGCAAGGTAGGAAGTCCTCTGCTGCCTCGTCCTTGAACTATCCTCCACTCACTCCCCTCCTCCTGGTTACTGCTTCTGGTCTTACATGGGCAGGATGCAGAGGCCCTCTCTTCCTAGGTGCTACCAGAGAGGTGCCCCTGTTACTGTTTCAGGGAGGGGCAGAGCCTAGCTCCACCTGTCAATCTCCTGCTCAGCCTCCCTGATACTCCTCAGCCTATCAACTGCCTCTTGCAGTTCTACAGTTTGGCAGAGGAGATCTTCCATCTGCTCCCAGTGCACACAGCAGTTCTCAAAATCTCCCCTTGCTGCCAGGTAGAGGCTCTGGCATTCCCCGCAGCCTGTGGCGCTACATGTTTGTGATGCAACTCCATCTGGGTTCCCACATCCACTGTTAGTTTGAAACTGTTGGTCGGATGACCTTCTGCCAGATGGAGATCATGATTGATTCTCTTCTGCGCACCAAGTTGGCTGCATTCCAGCAAATGAGACAACTCACAGAGCCACAGAGCCCTCAGATACCTTACTGTGTATGGTAACAGTATCCTCCTAGTCTGTGCAGTTGTACACACAAGAGCTGGTCACTGGACTAGTGAGCTTACCTTGTGAACCAGTAGAGGCCCAGCACTCTGCCTAACGAGCTGCAAGCAGCTGCAGTACCACTCGAACACGAACACACCCAAGCAGCAATTTCTCGCTCTGTTCTGTGTGGGCTGCAACCAGTCACAGAAGCTCCCAGAGGCTTCTTATAGCCTGATTAACAGTGGGTGAGGCTGGCTCCTCCCAGGCACTTCTCAGCAGCCCACCCACCAACTGAACGACCCCCAGGACAGGCTAGAGGCTTTACTTGCCTTTAGAAAGCCCCCCAAAAGAGTTTTTTGTCAGCCTTTTTTTGCTGTTTCTCCCTTCTCCAGTGCAGACCTACCTGCCCTGAAGTTGGTCTCCACAGCAATGACAATGCTACAAAAAGTGATCTAGTAAGAACAGACTTTAACGCTGATTCTATTTGTTCTGCCAGCATTGTTTAATAGATGTTATTCTAAAGTACACACAAATATAAAAATTATTAGATATATTTACTCTACAGACAAGAAATTACTTTTATCTAAGAGGGGCTGGAAGGAGATAAGCATATCCACACTGCTACTGCACAGTCTTTATACAGTGGTAGAAACATGGTTGGATGTTCAGCAGTGATAAAAATATTGAACTTCATTAACAGCTGCACTTGTGAATGAAAAGTTTGTGTGTATTTAATCACAAAAAACCCCCTATCGCCAGCAAGACAGCATTGGAGAGAACTCTGAAAAGGATTAAATCCAGTCAGTGTGTAGATATTAAATGAGATTCTCTAATAATCTGTTGTGTATTGAACCCCACCATAATATTTCACATGGTCCTGCTGGAAGAGCACAGTTCATTGTGTATATCCTCTTTAGCAGAGGCTGACTACTGGATAGAGTGCATCAGTTCACATTGTGAACACATTACCGTGATTCAGATAGGATCAGAAATGCAGTATTATCATTATTGTTATTATTCTTTTAATGAAAACTTCTCAGAATGCTAATAATAACTAAAATAATAGAATCATAGCACATAGTCCTCCCAGCAGCTTTGCACTGGGAACAGCGCAGTAACAGCCCAGGAGTGCACATTGCAAAACAAGCACAATACAGGGCAAGGGAAGTCAGTGTGAGCTCTGCCATACTGCCCACACTCACTGCTGCCTCTAATACATTAACTGAAATCACAGAGTAGAGAGAAGCATACCTGATCCTTCCACAGACCCCTGCAGACTTGAACAGATTCAAACTTTTTGCCTGCAGACTGGCAGGGAAAAAAAAAATAAATTTAAAGCTTTTGTCTTTTGCTAATAGCATTCTCTGAGCTCTTGTGTAGCTCAGAAAATGGCCAAGGTTCTCAGCTTTCTTTCTCCATAAAAGATGTATTAATTTAAAATCAGAGTAGACAATGCTAATTCTGTGGTGCCATATGAAGGAAGTTTGGCTAACCCTTTACAGAGAAGTCTCTGGTCTCTTTTTATTCTTGTGCCTTGGTAAGTTCAAGTCCTCTTGGCTATTGTCTAAACTTCTGTTTAAGGTTTACACCTTCTTTCTCTGAACTCTACCTGAATTTCTTCCATTCACTTCCTCTCACAGTAAAGCACAGATCACACAGTGGCACTGTGGAATACGTTTCTAATTTTGTCTTCAGATGAATACTGCTAAGCTGATGAGAACAACTTAGACACTGGCAGCTTCCACTGACGTCAATTTAGTCCACTGCAAATAAAAGTACCCTTGGGCCACTGATCTCTAATCTTCTTCCTTCCTTACCATTTTCCTTCTCAAATTGCACAGTGCATCCTGCATTTAGGGCACACTAACTCCATATGGCGATGTGACTCATATTGTATTTGCCAATTGGCAAATTGGTTTTTTAAACACTTGTCCATTACAGAGTGTGATATTACAATGACAAATTACAAATATTGGTAAAAGGACAGGTAAAAGACCTGTCATTGTTATTTAATTATTTTAAAATCAATCAGAATTAAGCTTCCAAATATATGATGAGTTCCAGAATAATAGCCATTAGTTACTCCATTAGGAAGCTATTACTGCATGCCATTGCATTCTAATTCCCTAAAAGCTCTAATACAGTGTCTGTATGCATGCAGATAGAGGAAGGGTATGTGAAAGAGCAGCACAGTATTCAGAAGGAGTACTAAATTAAAATACAGCTATGAACACTATGTTTATGGACAGTACTTTGAATGTGAAAATCAAAAGCTGAAATTCTTCTTTCAGTAGTATCAGGATGTACATGACTGACAAGTCCCAAATGAAACAATCCATTGAAATACAAAGAAAGATCAAGTCATTTGTGCAGGAAGCTCAACCTTAAACTGTGCATACACTATATCATTACAGAAGCACAATGAAATTCACAATCCAGAAATTATACAGCAAATGTGATGACACTGAGATGAGAAGGAAAATCATAATTCATTACAAGGTTTCCACAGAAATAGAATTATATATATATTTTAATGAAACTTCAGGAAACAGGGCATTAAGACCAAAAACTGACATTCATTGGAACAATAGAGAAATATGTAACAGATAACTAATTCAAAATATGCATGAGGTTTGGGAACACAGATTTGTAATGGGTGTGATGTACAAGTCAGAAAAGAAATATCAAAGTAGTAATGGGAGCTGAGGCTTCATGTTTCTCAGTATGTCCATTTTAGTTACAAAAGATTTTTATGCTTCATTTCAGTCATTATTTAAACATCGTTATTTCTCCAAACACACCACACTGAGATAAGGTTTCATGCTGTATCACATCAAAACGTGGACTGGCACAGAACATTGGCAAGTGCCTTTACTGAGGTAACTGTTTACTAAGCCATAGAGGAATTGAAATTGCAAATTCTTAAAGAAAGGAAGGCAGAGAGAGAAGAATGAGAGAGATGTTATTTTCTTTTTAATTACGGGATTTTCACAACATCAGTACAATTATAATCTAAATAAAGTTTCTACAGTCATCAGGATATTATACTGTAGCTGCTTCATTTAATCTAATGGTTTCCATTTATGTAAATTTAATGCATTTTAATTTATTTAATGATCATCTTCCTTTGGATGATTTACTATCTCTGAAAATATATTGTACTTTATCTCAAGATTTGGGATTCCAGACAATGATACACAGAGAAAGACCTAGAAAGTTTAGTAAAGATACTATTTTGCATTTGAAATTCCCACTAATCATGCTATTTCACTAATGTAGAAAAGCCTGACTGGGATTTCAATCTGTAGAAATACAATACTCGAGGGACTTACAGAGAATGAACTTGACCTAGATTTCGAATTTTTTCACTCTAACAGAAATCAATAAAATTTCAGACCCTGACAGCACATGAAAATGAGCAGGAACTGTTCGTTCAGTATTAGGCAAATATGAACCCCTGTTTAGCTCCACAGCAGGCTAAACAGAAGCCCATTTTCTGAATATGCTTTGGCTTACAGAGAGAGGGGACCGCATTCTAGGTGTGATAAGAATCAGCACATAGATTATCACGCCAATGTTAGCTCACTGCCTCTGAAGTGCTGCTCAGCACAAGCACATCTCTATCATACGAGTTTAAGCAGCGCAGCCTTCTCACACCAGTCTGGGAATATCTCAGAGGCTCAAAAACGATAAAACATCTTCCTCAGCAGAGATCCTTCCTTCCTGCCTCCATTACCATGTGATTCTGGATTGTCCTGACAGGGCAGAGCAGTGTCCCCTAATCATTAAACACCACCAGCTCTCCAAAACTGTTTTATCACTGTAATAGACAAAAGTGTTGTCTGAATACACAAAGTGAGGGAATAGCATTGCACCAGGCATTTTTAAACTAATAAGAATGCAGAGCTGCTATGGCTGCATGTTCAAATGAGGTAGTTACAAATGCAAATTACTAATTACATTCACCTGCTTGTGCAGTTACTTCTCATTGGCAGTTGAAATAATTGTGTGTGCAACTTAGACACAGCTGGATGCAGACTTTATGCTAGGAATTACACACTGAAAGTCAGGTGGGGATTTGAAGGGGTTTTGAGTTATAGGTTTGGGGTTGTATTTGAAAAAAACTACCCTTGATTTGAATAAAATGTAACTTCACGAATACTTGAAAAATAAGATCTCAGTAGTGCAGTAACCTGAAGGATACAAGGAAGGACTAGATACTTGTATATATACACTTTAGGAAAGGAAAAATTTTGCTGAAAGTATGAATGGGTAAAAGGGAGAAACTAGCACCAAATGTTGTGTGTCTAGATAGATTTAGCTAGTAGCAGGTAATAAGATTGTAAAATTCACACTATAAAATGTATGATAACTGGAAAACTCCAAATATCTTAGAGACATTTTACAGTCCAAGTAACTCTACTGCAGGACTATACTATGTATATGAACAATATACAGCTAAGATATCAAGAGCATGAAGGTTCAAACGTACTTAGGCAGGAGATTTAAAGGAGCAAGAGTGAAAGAATAAAAATGCCTGTCATGTGTAACATATGTTTGCTGGTTGCTGGTTTTGTTTGATCATTTGTTGGTTTGTTGGTTTTTGTTTGTTTGTTTTGGGTTTTTTGTTGTTGTTTGTTTGTTTGATTATTTTTGTTGTGTTTTCTGGTTTGTTTGCTTTTGCAGAGGGGGTTAAATTAAATGCAGAGTGTGCTTTTAGACTTGCAAAAAGGGCACTGGATTTATCAGTAACTGAGACCATTGTTCAGCTTTGTGTTCAAAGAGAAAGTACTTCTTGATGGTCTCTCCCGCACTTGTTCAGACATTGCAAAAGTTCCTGCAAATGCTTTTCTTTATTCTTAACCCTTTGATATGTATAGTTCTCATTTGTTAATCTTTGGTCATTCTAAGTCCAACTAATCATTCACCATGTGTGCACCACAAATATTTACACCATTCTTAGTATAAAAAGAAAAATTCTTCAAGACACATAGAAAGATCATGGTAAGATTTTGGTTATAACTAGAAATAGCCAATCTGGAGAATTTCTCATTTATCAGTAACAAAATAGCTCCCTTGTTGAAACAAGATAAATGTTTCTGTTTCCTTTTAGTTCATTACGATATCCAGTCTTTGATAGCAACAGTAGCTACAGTACATTAATGTTTTAATCTAATGTTCTTCAGAGAAGGAACTTCAAATAAATCAAAAAAGTGACATAATTTTCTTTAGTCCAAAGCCAGTATATGGACGCCAATACAAGTCAGAATCTCCTACTATCACCTCTAGCAGTCTCACAACAGAAAAGTCAGTTAAAACGTATGACAGCATACACTCTACAGGTGCCTAAATTGACAGAGAAAGAGAGCAAGAGAGTGCGGAGACCTGCTGAGGAAGAGCCTTCATAATAGATGAACAATTGCCTAAGTCCTTGAACAGGCAGTAGCAGAGCCACTGCCCATCCATACCACAACCCACTGACAAGTCAGAAGTGTTTGGCAGTCAGCAGTTTCAAATAATGCTAGCTATCTTAACAGCTTCTTTAAAATTAGTATCTTGTTTCTTAATAAGAGCACTATATTAGATATACATATATTAAAACAGACTTGCAAGCTGGGATTTTACTCAGCATTAATATCTGCTACCTACTCTCTCACACATGTACACCTGCCATCAAATATAATCCATCTCCCTTGAAGATACAGGGTACTGCATAAAACGGCCAAAGGCTGGCAGCATGGGTATGTTCATTACAGCCTGCATGCAAACTGTCAAGAGTGCTGCTACAGATCTCACAGAGCTTTGTGAATCACACAGAGTCAGATACTAGTTATCAGCAGCTCACCTGTTTCAGAGATCATCTTCAATGAAAGTACAATACCAGTACATGTTGCAAGGATGTTATATTACTCCTTTCTTGGAAGGACATTTTTATTTATGTATTCAGTTTTAAAACTTAATAAAAACAGAGAGAATTGACTTAATTTATTTTTATCTACAGTATAGTGAAATATAATGTGATTAAATTATGCTGGGTGATTAGTCCTTTGGTAAGCAAACTTAATGGTAAATTAGTTATAAAAAAAGACTTATTTTGTGTGAAAAAAAATTAATTCTTTAGAAAATAATTCAACTCACTATCAATCACAGAATTGGTTAGATTGAAAAATTTGGTTTTTCACTAAAAGAGATTTATTCAGAGTTTATGAATTCCTAATAAGGCTGTTTTTCATAATCATTAATGATAATTATATTTTATAGTTTAATCATTTATCTGAGCATTTCATATCTATTAGATACCATCAGTAAGAAACAGTATTTCATGCAGTGGAGGTTGGTCTCCTAACTGTCTTTTAACTGGCTGCATCAAAGACACAGCAATTATCTTGGAAATACTAAAATAACTTTAAACCACAGCACGAGTGTTAAACATAAAAGAATGGACAAGATTCCTTCATATCCTTCATCATACCAAATAATAACAATTAGAGAATTAAAAGGAAAGGAACAGTTCCCAGCACAAAATCCAGATTAGGCCCTTGTATAAGTTTGTAGGAAGATAGAGGAATCCACAATTTATCTACTTAGGAGAAGAATCCATGTGAGCAGCTCTCCCATGCATTCAACTCATTCCTGCACTCTCTTTTGTTGTGATGCAGCCCAAACTAATCTAAGAACTGTAGAAACAGGGGAAAGAGGAGTGCGTACTTGGAAGCTTCTTTTATTCCCCATAAAATCAACCATCACTTCTTCTCACAAACAGTGGCAATGAAATGAGTCTCAGAAATAAGGAAAAAAAAAATCAATTAAAAATTAATTTATCACTGGTTTAATTCATTGCATTCAGACATTCATCTCTTCCAAAAAGACAAGATAATGTGATTAGTACAAATGATATCAGGCTAGTTATAGGACATTTAGGAATACAAGACTGTATTTATTCACTCAGTGAAATGCATCTTTCTGGCTTTGTTACCCTGAGCAGGACTGTTTTTTGTTGTAATTATGTCTCAAAAATGTGCTCTACAGTTTTCCCTTACTTCCAAAAGACTATTTTTTCTTCTCTCTCTCTTTTTTTTTTTTTTTTTTTTTTTTTTCCATGTTACAGCCTGTTTTAATGTTGGGAACTGGGGTGTGTGTTTTAATATTGAAAAAAGAGTTTTTTTCTTATGGAAAAAAACCACATTTTTAGTGTTTTTCATTGTTCTCAGTCTTCAAAAATCCTAGAAAACTATTTGATCTCTGCACTTCTGCTGGTGAGTTTTACAGAAGCTTTTTCAAAAGCTCTGGGTGAGACAGAACTAGAAGATGACTGATTTCAGTCAAAGACAGCACTGTCATACTTCCAGTAGTATCACCCCGAATGACTGTTCAAGTATAGCAAGAATACACACTCATGCCTTTCCAAGATCAATTCTAAGATTCTTAATCATACATATTTCCTTATTTTAACTGTGATGTGCTGGTCACACACCTCCTTCACATCTTATATACATCAAAACCATACTGAAATTGCTAACAGTATAGTATTAGAATTTGAACATCAAGTGATCTGATGGGATCAGAGCATAAACAGATGTGGTCTAAGTAGTCAGATGAAATATTTATCCAAGCTATCTCAGAATAAAACTGGATGCTTAGGTTTAGGTCATCAAAATATATAGATGAGCTATTTAGCACAGAAATGCTTTAAAAATACCAATTACATATGAAAGTGGAAAAATAGCCTTCCTACTTAAAAGACTTTAGCAGATTAGATGCATTTGGGCATTTTGATTTTTTGAAAATGGGGCAAATCTTCAAAGTCACTTGTTTCTCACATTAAAAAAAAATCTTTCAGAGTAGTAAAGTTTTTTAATTTTACTCTTAAACTCACTGGTGAATGCCAGAAAAGCAAGTCATAAAGATATGTGAGATTGCCTGTGCATATCTCAAAGAAAAAAAAAAAACTGTTAATATTTTTTGCTGTACAATATGACTACAGCTGTGAGACTTGCAAAAGGAATAAGCACCCGCAATTGTAACCAGTAAAGTAAAATGAAGCACATTTAGTTTAATGTAAAATTTAATGGCAAGAACATGGTCATGTTTTGGGCCATGCTTCGAGTCGGATACAAATTAATTTAAAAGACAGCAAGATCAGAATATCTCCTTTGGAACTACTTTCAATAAGGAGAACAGTGGTTATGTTCCATTCCTTATGCTTATTAAATGTTAACAGGTAGGTTAGATGATTTAACAAATACTGTTTTAATGAGACATTACTTTAATGCTTGCTGCTGCTGCTAAGGTCATATATGTTCTGTGTGTCTACTGCTCATATTTCTTAGCCAACAAGATTCCTTATATTTAACAAAGTCAATACATGAAACTGATTTTTTTTCTTTCATAATGGTTCTCAACTGTGGAAGACCCAAGGTACCCAATGATCTCTACTAAGCATTTTTTAGCAGATAAAAACTGCTAGACTATAGGACAAAATACATCCTCAAGTATGTTAATGTAAGCTGGGAGCAGGGGGACACGACACACACACAACAAACAAACAAACCTTCTTCTGAATAGTTTGCCAACAACACCAAGCTGTGTGGGGCGGCTGACACACTGGAGGGAAGGGATGCCACCCAGAGGGACCTTGACAGGCTGGAGAGGTGGGCCATTCAAACCTCATGAAGCTCAATAAGTGCAAGTTCAAGGTCCTCCATCTGAGTCAGGGCAATCCCAAGCACCAATATAGGCTGGGCAGTGATTGGCTTGAGAGCAGTCCTCCCAAAGGACTTGGGGTTACTGGTGGGCAGGAAGCTCAACATAAGCCATCAGTGTGCACTTGCAGCCCAAAAAAGGCAATCGTATCCTGGGATGCATCAAGAGAAGCAGGACCAGCAGGTCGAAGGAGGGGATTTTCCCCCTCTACTCCATTCTCCTGAGACCCTACCTGGAACACTGCGTCCAGTTCTGGAGCCCCTATTACAAGAAAGATATGGGTGTGCTGGAACTTGTCCAGAGAAGGGTGATGAGGATGATCAGAGGGCTGGATCACCTCTCCTATGAAGACAGACTGAGAGAGTTGGGGTTGTTCAGTCTGGAGAAAAGAAGGCTTCAGGGAGACCTTATTATAGCCTTACAGTATCTTAAGGGGGCCTACAAGAAAGCTGGTGAGGGACTTCTTAGGATGTTGGGTAGGACTAGAGAGAATGGATTAAAACTAGAGATGGTTCAATTCAGATTGGACGTTAGGAAGAAGTTCTTCACCATGCGGGTGGTGAGACACGGGACCAGGTTGCCCAGAGAGGTAGTGTAAACCCCATCCCTGGAAGTTTTTAAGGCCAGCCTAGATGGGGCTCTGAGCAACCTGATCTAGAGGGAGGTGCCCCTGCCCATGGGAAGGGGGTTGGAACTAGATGATCTTTAAGGTCCCTTCCAACCCTGATGATTCTCTGAGTTGCATTAATTCAGTCAGATAAAGAAATATGGTCACACCATTGAAGCAAGAAATGGCATTCACCTTCATTTTGCTCTGCATCACAAGCAAACCAAAGTAATATCAAGAGCAGGAAGAATTTGTTCCTGTCTGATTTAACATCACAGAAATCTCTTGTTTCTCACTCTCAGCAATTACATGGGAGGGTTTCCACACAGGCAGAGCAACAAGTGTGGGCCCTCTACAACTGGGAGGGTGAGACTGAGGTTCTGGCAAACTCAGATGAAAAGTAGCAACCTGGGAAAAAGTATCTCCTTCAACTCAGTATAGTTTGGATCAGGTCCACATAGGGCAAAGAAAGGAAGAGTGGCACAGCAAGTGACACAATAAATTCAGCATGAATTCCTGCCAGAGACTGATTAGTTCTATTTTATATGTGAAAATAAGAAAGCTTGTGGTTTAGTATGAAAAAGGCTGCGTATAGCACTCAAAGACTAAATCCTTACTACTCTAAGATTTTGGAGTCTTGCAGTACAGAACATTACAGTACAAACTGCCTTGCAGTAAGTGCTAACCATCCAACCATATGTTAGATTTGCTCTTTTATATTTCTCCCTCTCTCAAATGTTACTTTTAAAAGATTATGCATATACCATCTTCTAAAAGTTCATTGACTGTCCAGACACTATTAAATAGCTTTCTCAAAACTGTTCCAGAAATCCCTTGCTTTTACCGATACATGTTCAAAAGCACCTTTCCCACATCCTGAGTAACTGAAAGCTTACCTTCAAGGTTCACTTTTTAGAAATGAACATTCCACTCAGCTTTAGCATTTCCCCACAACTTTATCAGGAACTGACTCATTAGGACAAGCAGGAGTTTCCTTTTACTGAAGATCATTATTCAGAACAGAATTATACTCTTCAAAATAGGTAATAAAACTGAAGAATACACTCAAAAAAGATAATCTATCATCCAACCTTAAGAAGAAGAAAATAAAAAGTCACACAAATAATTTTAGCACTACTAAATAGTATTTTGTTTCAAGGGGTTGAACTACTTTCTTACATGAGACACTGAGCGCCTTCTTACCCATTTCAGGATCACTTCCCCAACATACTGTGCCCTTTAAGAATGTATTAAGGACATACAGATGTAAATAAACATCTTCAGAGACTCTCAGAAACTGGCAATGATATAATTCTGTTATGTTATTATTTATAAAGGCTTGGTCCCTCTTGCCCAGAGCTACACTGTTGTAAAGTATTATTGTACAGAGAGAGTTCTGAGAAGGCTCTTTAATTTCATTTTCTTGAGAGGTAAAGGCACAGATTAGTATACTACACTGCTGGCCTTTTCTGAAAGCCAGACTGGTTCTGCAACTGCTTCATCCCATTCACATTTAACTTCTCCAAAGCCCTAATTTAGTTCTAAGCCTATCCCGATTTTACACTTATTGCTTTATTTCTTCATATTGATCTCGCATTTCTACATTCTTTCCTATTCAGCAAAGAGGAGGACACGGGCATGTATTTTTCTAAGTCTATGTATAATATACAGGCTATAGATAGACATTCATACAGACATTTTGGAAAGCAGCCTGTCCCCTTAATGATCATAACTGCTGAGTATTTGGAATAAATATGATGTAGACCTGACTCCTGACTGATCTTAGAGTGTTGCAGTTAAACAGTTTTAACCAGGATGAAGCATATGTGCTCAGTACACATCTCACTTAAATAATCCTTTAGCTGCTGAAAGGCTACTCATGATTATTAGTATGGCTCTCTCCAGGCAACATGAGCTGTGTAAGAAGACTGAAGCATTTAGCTATATGTTCATGTGAAGTCAGTTAATTTATAGCTACAAATAGATCAGTTGCAGACTTCTTTAACCACTTGTATTGCAGTGTACTGGAAGTTTACCTTCCTGTAGTGGTACCCTTATGAAAAATAACATATTATTGTAGAATACTACTTAAAGGTCTGCTTGCACTACAGTCTTTTGCCTTGCTTTTCATAATAACCCTTGATCAAGGGGAGCCCTAAACCAACTGATCAGTGCCTCTGCAGGTTTAAGCAACATACTGGAGCCTTGCCTTGTAACATTGATGTTGCTATGTCATAGAAGAGTAGCTCCATGGAAATCATTACTGTTAAGTGATGGAGTACTAGTGGGCTCACTGCACCATTGCACTCATCCTTGTTCTGCTCTTCATTAGGAAGGGACCAATTACAAAATAAATAAATTCTTTACAAGAATGTCTTAAAGTATAAAAAAGTCTGTCTTGCTTTTGGGTAATTCAAGTTGCAATAGCTAATCTAGTGATATGTTAACAGGTAGACTCCAGGCTTCTATACACCAGGATAATTGAAACATCTCACATCTAATTAGCAAGTCAAATTACTTCTCTGCAAGGTCACCTAATAATGCAATCTGTCAAAACAGGAATTTGTGCCATACCAATCTTCAGTCCAAAATCAAAGTTGGTAAGACCACTGGTACATAACATTGAATATTTTATGTTGTTCTTCTTACTCTTCCCTTCTTTTTCTAAACTAACATACTACGAGATATGAAAATTGTTTAAACAGTGTCACAGGACAAAATTCTGGCTAATATTGAATAAAAATTACAGTTTGTTGTAGCTCATCATAAAGGTGCATGGTGCCTTTAAATATCACAATTACTGTGCTGGATGAAATAATCTCAGCTTTTTAAAGTAAAGATGAGCCTATAGCATGTATGACTCCAGGATAAAAAAGCACTGTACAATCCAAAGATATATCATCTGAATAAGAATAAAGAATATCCCAACCTGAAAAATCTGTAGCAGCATTCCTAGATGCAGGTTAGTGTAATGGCAAGGATGGAATGCAAAGAAAGAAAAAAAAAAAACAAACCAACAATCTTAAATCTGGGCCAGAAGCTTTTGGGTTACTTATCATTTTAAACACAAAATTCCTCTTAAATAGGATATCTAATCTGCAGTATTGAAAGCTGCCCTCAGAAACTGAGAGGAATAACTGAGCAAATTGATGAAGAGTATTGAAAATACTCAAAGCAATACCAAGAGTCTGCTAGACATCCAATGATTTGTGGTACTGCAATAAGCATCCATTAACATAAAGTACATGTACACATTGATCCTCTCAGATTTTCAGAGAGGCCTCCTCTTTGAATTGCAGTTCAGAATACTTTGAACTCTACATATTCTTTATTATTTCAGGATATTAACCATGTCTATTTTTAAAAAATAATAAATAAATTACTAAATATAAAAGAGCAGTGTATTCAGACTCTAAGTCTTAACAAGATAGTAATTCAGAATTATCACATTGCCATATCTGCAGAAAAAAAAACCAGTAGCATAAATGATAAACCTAATGCCATTCCACAATTTGTTCACTCTACTAACATTTATTTTTATTTTCCTTTCTGAAGAATATACCAGAATTTTCATTGAAAGGTATGGTAGATTTAGACCACAGTAAAAATATGTTTGGAAGGCATATACCAAGAATATTTTAATGACTTAGTGTGACTTATAAGAAACATATTGAATTCCCCATAAAAGAGTGGTACTTATGAATCTGTTTTCAATACAGAATATAAAGAGATTTGTCAAGAAACAGATGCAATATTATTGGTGCAGAAAAACTGCAATGTTATTTGCTGAGCTAGTTATTTGACTGAGTTAAGGATACAGCTATGATTCCTCTGCCACTTGGCTATGACCATTTCAAACTTTATTGATCCCTATTCAGTGCACAGCTGTGGCTTTTTTCTCCATTGGCTACCAGTACAGTTACTGTTTAATCCGAAAAAAGTGAGAACTGGTTACATGAGCTTTATAACCTATTTAACAAATCTTAATGCTGCCCTATCAGAATGTAAGTGCTAAAGGGTTTTTTGAAAGTCTGTGTGAAGTGTAGAGCCAGATTAGACCATCTGATAGAGATTTAGATCACAGCATACAGCTAGCATCTGTGTTTCAATCTGCACAACACTAATGGAAAAAATTCAACATATTTCATTGTAGAATTCCCTGAACAAACCAGAAGATCTAGCTAAATAAAGATTTAAATCCACTCAGTGAATTCACAGCATACTGATGTCATACACATTTGAAAGGGGATAGGAAGGAAAAAATAATATATTGAACTCTTAAAATCTAGGAGTCTATTAATGCATCTCTATAATAAATCCAGGCCCTAGTTCACCATACCCATATGTTAAGCAATATTTTGAGTACTACTGACAGGTCTAGAAACAAATCTGCTATCCACAAACAACTAAAACTGATTACTCTTTGTACCACCACAAACAGTACTGCATTCCTTTATTAGCTGAGAGGAGCAATATTCCTTCAGAGCCTGTTTGCAACTGTCTTGTGAAATTGAACCTCCTCCCCTCCATAGAAAGGCAGACACAGACACACCATACCATTTCTGTCAGCCCTATGATGCATACACAGAGTGGCTTTATTCCCTTCATCACCAAATATAACTTGACACACAATATGCCTTGGCTAAAATCTGAATTATTTAACAACTCATGATAAAATGCTATGTTAAAAACACACATAAGCCATGCTCAGCATTTCTCTGACAATAACACTGCTGTCCATTTAAATTTGTGCTCATTAATTCAATGTTGAATTGCTTTGTAAGTTAGCTACTCAAAGCTAGTGAAACCTTTTGAAAAAGACAAAACTTTGAACTAATTTATTAGATGACCATAATGCATTCTTCAGGGCAGTGGAGAAAAAATTAAGAAAATCCTTAAAAACCTACTTCAGGTACCAGTAGTCCATCTGAGGTAGGAAGAACAATTTAATTTCTTTGCAGGGAAGCTAACTTTGTTTTTCCATGGTTTAGCTTGAGGACACTAGGATGAAGGAGACAAAAACCTAATGAATAAGAAAAAATAAACAGGGAAGAACTGAAAATTAATTTGTCAGTGTGGGCAAGAGATGAGCAACATTGTAAAAACAGGAAAGATCAGAGATTACAACAGTGACAGCAAAGGAGATAGGGTAATATGAAGGTAATAACAGATTGTGGAATAAATATAGATGTCTTGAGGTTATGAAACAAAGTAATTCTTGAAGACATTTTATAATGCTACAAAACTTAACATAAGAAAAAATACAGAAGCTATAAAAGCAAGAGAAATTGTAACAGAGAGGATAAAGATGAGACAACTTAAAGATCAAAGAACATGATGCTTCAAGCAATAGACAGCAATGTCAACGATTTTCCAAGCTCTGAATAAGTAAGAAAAAAACAACTTAAAGCTTGTATCTGAACTGACCTGTGCACATCTGAACACTATTAGCTATTTTTCTTTGGATGAGTTTATAGCTACAGTAAACTGGATGCAAGACAAGTTTTACAGTTTCCTACATTTTTAAGGTACAAACAGTTGAAGGCAACTCAGAAGTCTCCTGAAATCTATGCCTACAGTAAGATGGAATACGATTCAAAAGGAGCAGATGCCTCAGGCAAATAAGTTAGTTGGTGCTAAGTAACTTCAACACTTGGACCACTCCATTATGTGAACGAAAATATCTCAATAATGATTCTCAAATGATTCATAATGTATTCTTCAGGTTTTTTTGTTTTGTTTTTTTTTTAAAAAAAAGGGCAAGACTTTACAGCAGATAGGACTCAGACAGTGACAGCTGTAAATCATACCTATTCAATGAAATGAGAAGTGCTCTCTTAAAGATTTTTCTGTGACACCATTTGTCAGAAAGACCTTATTATTATTTCTCCAAAAGGTTATCAGGATCTTAATTTCCTCTTTTTTTTTACAAAAGAAAATACCTTCACACAGACAAAGGGGCCAGATGAAGTGTCCTGGCATTAAAATAAAATCAATTTGTACAATAACTGCCTCATAGTATGTGCTTCTGAGAGAATAATTTATTGAACAGTATTCCAGTCTATTGTACAAACACTGCTGCCTTCAAGAGTTACAAAACAAAAGGCTGAAGAAGTGAATTAATGAATGCCCAGTGGTTCTTGAATAGTGAGGAAATCTTACACTTGGACTGAACTTCTATAAGAAAATCCCTGGTATTTATTCAGTATCTATATGATAAGTCAACAACAAATCCTGTAATGATCTTTACACATAGGTCTATAGCACAGACTAAATGCAAACACATTGCATGTAGCAATGTCATGGCTGTTACTGTGTGCAATACATATATCATAAAAAAAAAAAGGATCTTGATCAAGATTCCACTTTTGGATACCAAAAACATGCTTTATTTTGAACTTCACATATTCATCAGAAAAGCATCACTATGCAACACAATGTACAATACCTCTCCTGCAGAATTTCAAGTAAGAAGTAAGTTTTTAAACAAATGCTCAGGAAAGGACACTAAAGGGCTGGACACATGTAATGTCCCAGACATCATTTTTTTCTTTCATATAGCAATCATGTCTCCCTTTGTAGATTTGTCAAGCTCATACAAGTTTACATTCTTGTTAGAAAGAATTTGACAAGACTTAAAACTACACTGCAGTTAAAAAAAAAAAAAAAAGAAAAAAAAATGAAAAAAGGTTATTTTATCCTATACACCAAAAAGATCAGCAGGAATCTTCTTGTATCTTTCAGATATGTATCTTTCCAAAACCATTAAGTTATATCTTGGACATATGAGGAATATTGGGATCAGCCTTTGAGATATCACATGATACTTAGCTATATATGATGTCAGTGCTGGGCTGATGATTAATCACACGTGAGTTAGGATCATTTTCCCTTAAAAGGCAAGCCAAAGACTTTAGCGGTTTAAATAATCTTCATAGACAGTTTGGACTGGTATGACAAAGCTGCTCTATCTCTGGTACATGATCTGAATTTTAATGGCTTTCTCTGGAAGAAAGGAACTGAGACCAAATGGTATGCTTATCATAAATGAAGTTTTAAAATAAGATGACAAAACTTCTTGAAATTTCAATATAGTGGAGATATCTTTGGTTTAATATTGGAGATCTCCCATAGAGTAACACTAGATGCACACACAGGCACACCACCCAAAATGAATTACCCTGTGATCAACAATATTGGCTTCAAACTCTGATTTTCAAACTACTGACAGAACAGTGACTTTCTCAGTCATGTGCCAAGAGAACTGACTGCATCCCAACGTATTTGTTTTTTTCTTATTGAGCTCCCATTTTCTCCCATAGTGATTACTGCATAAGCATTCTCTCTCCTGGTATCACAGTACTGCATTACTAAATTTTAGGCACTAAAAGTATCAGTGAACTGAAATATTTTATATCATGTGAATCTTGAAGAATCTTGATGAATCAGAACACTAATATATATGCATAAGTGCCACTCTGGATTAGCCCTTATACTTCTAGAATTTATCTACTTGCTTTAGTCAAAGTTTTAGTAATCTTAGACTGAAAATAAATAAAAACTAACACATGTACAAAATACTCAGGCTACAAGAAAGCTATATGAAATCCACACTGTTTATGAGACACTGCATAATTTTGCATGTTAAAATGTGTAGTTATCATTATACTTTGATCTTCAGAATCTTTTAAGTTAATTTTTCCTCGCCTTATCTACAGAAGATATAAGAGATAATGTTTTGATTATATACACAGAGGCAACCATGCAAAAAAGTTACAGATAAAGATAACTTCTAAGATAAAAGACAGGAAAAACTACTGACATGTACTGGCAGACTTGTTAACATGTATTAAAAAAGCAAACAAAAAAACCCAATGAAACAAAAGAAACAAAAAAAAAAAACAACAAACCCAACCAACCAACCAACCAAAAAAAAAAAAAACCAAACCAAAACCAAAAAGCAAGAAACAAAACAGTATGGATCTTCAGCCACACCTCTGAAATGTTATATTATAGGAAATTAGTTGGATGCTCAGCATATCCAGCTGATATCTTTGTAAAGTTCTAGTCTTGTGATGCAGAGAACTACATTTTAACTAATAACGCTTAGGACAGAGTAAGCTAGTATGTTTGTAGTATCAGCCAATTTAATTTGCAGTTTTGTAAAAAAATTTCAGGACTAAGCTGATATGCTTCATTTTCTTAACCATTTCTTCCCAGAGCTTTTATAGAACCAGCATAGAAACATAATCTGGATTGGAAGGGACTTCTAGAGGTCATTTAATCCAAACCCCTGCTGCAAGCAGAAACATCCTCAACTAGAGCAGGTTGCTCAGAGCTTTTTCAAGCCCCACCTTGAATTTCTTCAGAGATGGGGCCTCAACCACCTCCCTGGGCAACCTGTTCCAGTGCTCCACCACTCTAGTGGTAAAGAATTTCCTCCTTATTTCTAATCTAAATCCATTCCTTTCTAATTTAAAACCATTACCCCTCGTCCTTTCACTACAGTTCTTTGTAAACAGGCCTTCTCCAATCTTTTTACAAGCTCCCTTCAGGTACTGGAAGGTTGCTGTTAGTTTCCTGAGCATACTCAGGAACAACAGACACAGGTGCTTCTGCCAACAATGGCAGGCCCAAGGTTAGTTTTCTTTGTTCTCCCTGCTGCCAGGATATTCAGTGACTGCTCATATTTTATAGTCAACAACCTCATCATTCTGGAATGTGTTAAAATCCGCATCAAGTTACACTCAGTTATCTTTTTGTTTCAAAACCATATTTAGAAATATTTATTCAAACTACAGCAATTCAAAATGTTTGAAGTACACATTTTGATGTTTGAGCCTAAGCTTCTGGCCTTCTCTCTCTCACTAAGTGCAGAGTTTGAAACTTTTTCTTCAAAAAAGATAAAATCAATATTTTGTTGCAAAAGTTTACAATAGTTTTCATAAAAGGTCAACTTTTTTTTTCAACCTTTTTTCAATGACTATCTATAGCTAGTTTTATAAGTTCATGATGAGAAACTGACTGTATTAGAAAAAAATCTATTCACCCAATAATATAAAATTCAAGGGGAAGAAGTTTATCAAAATCTGTCTTTCTAGGAGAAGCCATTGTACTACTGACTTGATGAAGAGCAACACCATCAGTGTAGCACTGATTAATTTTAAATGTCACTGCTTTAAAATGCCATCAGTTGAGAAAGCCTCTGGACAGACTCTCTGGTAGTGCAAATCAGCTTAGCTTGGTTGACTTCAGTAGAACTACAGTGATCTAAATCAATTGAAAATCTAGTCCTTTGTGCTGAGCCTTCATTCCCAACAGGGGAGAAAGAAAAAAAAAAAAAAAAAAAAAAAAGAAAAAAAAAAAAAAGAAGCCAGCACTGCACAGCCCAGTAAGTTTTTGCAGATTCTCATACTACTTATTATCTATAAGTGCCATTCTACTGCTGTTAGCAACAATGAGAATGACAGTACAAACCAGAGCCACAACTTTCCTGCACCATGTTAAAAGCCCCACTGAAAGAGGAGCTTGATGACACAGCAGTGGAATCCCTATGGCTGGCATAGAATGTTAACACCAATGTATCTCCAACCATTGCTGATAAGTAAAAACCTGCTGAAGGAGACAAGGTCAAAACAGGCCTTTAATCAGGACTGCTGTCAGGTCTGTATTACTGGAGGCTCCCACAGTACCCAACTCTGTAAAAGATAGCAATGAATTTTTGATGTGAACGGTACTGGAGAAGTGGAAGTAGCATTATGAACAATCCCTTTAACTGCTGTTAATCCTCCCAGCATCCACTGTTGTAACCTTTCTTCATAGTAGAGCCAAACTATTCCACCTGGAAGCCAGTGGCTATTAAACTACAGATATTTTCAACTCCAGAATATTTAAATAAGCCCAGTGGAAGAAATAGATTCATCTACCCCTCAAAAAGGCATTAACTAATTGTAACATGCAAACCAAGAACAATAAAACAGACAACAAAATGAAGGTAGGCTTAGAAACTAGCAATAATATTTTGCCAGCTTCCTTTTTTAGCATTTAATCCCTGTAGTTCAAAACTTCACTTGTCCCATGCAGTTCTGTTTTGGGCTTTGTTGTCTGTACAGAGGGAAAATTCTAAGATACTGCTATGATATTACTATCAATTATGGTTCATATTTATCTGTTTATATGAAGTTCATATATTAATCTTTTTGTAAATAATGTTACAATTGGAAGTTACTTGGTAAAAAAAAAAATGAAAAGGGATCTACTTTGAGGAATTTCTATCAAATAGTGCCACACTTTTAAATGCGAATCTGTCAGAATGTCCATTTTTCTGCAAAAATACAAAATGCTTTCCAGATGATTGTCCAATATTCAACCATGAATAAGCATGTTTAAAAATTATATAAAATTTGACATTTAAATCCTAATCCTGCATGAAGGTCCCCTGTTTAGGTAACTGAATGCCATCAGCATTGAACTTCATGACACAGAAATTAATGTTCCCAAGTATACTAAGTTTATGTACCATGTTTTTCAAATAGATTTAATATATGGCTCACACCATATCACACTGACAGTAATCATAGGAATTAGCTTTTCAGCCCTCCCATAACATCTTACCTTCAAGAGATGAGGGGGGCAATGCCTTTCCAGAACTTGCCATGTCAACTTCCCTCACACAGACAAAGCATTATTTCCATCTTCTCTGCTTTTAGATGCTGGTTCAGTGGCCTTTTACCTACACAAATTACTAGCTGTAACCTACAGTGAACTAAGTGAATGTAGCATTTTTAATTTCTTTTCTAATTAACCTATTTGCATGTGCTTCAGTAATTATACAGCTTTGCATACCTAACAAGAACTAACTCACCGTGCAATTCTAACGGTCGATATAGCACAGTAATCTGTCTTCACCAGTTACACAGGAGATGATATTTAGAGAGAGCACAGAAACTTGGACATTACCTGTGGCTGTCCCACTCATAATCCCCCAGCACCCACAAACTCTGGATGAATGTGTCAGGGGGAACATTCCTGCCCATTCCTGATAGTATCTTCTTTGAAACTTACCATGGAATCATAGAATCATCTAGTTTGGAAAAGACCTTTAAGAAGTCCAACCATTAACCCTACTTTACCAAGTCTACCACTAAGCCATATCCACAAGCACCACATCTGTATGACTTTTAAACACATCCAGGTCTGATCTCCTGGTTGTCCTGCATATGGTGCATAATGACACTCAAGATGATCTGCTCCATGACCTCCCTGGCACCGAGGTCAGACTTTACCATCTGGGTCAGTTACCCAGATTTTCCTTTTGGCCTTTCTTGTAGTTGGGAGTCACATTTGCTACCCTCCAATCTGCTGGGACCTCCCCAGTTAGCCAGGACTGGTGGTAAGTGATGGAGAGAGGCTTGGTCAGTACATCTGCCAACTCCTTCAGTACTCTTGGGTATAACCCATCTGGCACCATTGCCCTGTGTATGTTTAAGTGGTGTAACTGGTCACTGAGTATTTCCTCTTGGATTGTGAAGGTCTCATTTTACCTTTCCTCCCTGTCTTCCAGCTTAGGAGGATGGGCGTCTAGGGAACAACTAGTTCTACTGCTAAAGACTGACGCAAAGAAGGCATTAAGTACCTCAGCCTTTTCCTCATCCCTTGTCACTATGTTTCCCCCTTCATCCAGTAAAGGATGGAGATTCTCCCTAGTCCTCCTTTTGTTGTTAATGTATTTATAATATATTTTTTATCATCTTTAACAGCAGTAGCCAGGTTGAGTTCTAGTGGGGGTTGGCTCTCCTAATTTTTTCCCTACCTAGCTTCACTACATCCTTGTAGTCCTCATCAGAGGCCTGCCCACTCTTACAAAGGCCATAAGCTTTCCTTTTTTTCCTGAGTTCCAGCCAAAGCTCTCCGTTCAGCCAGGCCAGTGGTCTTCCCTGCTGGCTCATCTTTCGGCACACTGGGACAGCTGCTCCTGCGCCTTTAAGACTCCCTTCCTGAAGTATGTCCAGCCTTCCTGGACTCCTTTACCCTTCAGGATGGCCTCCCAAGGGACTTTGTCAATCAGTCTCCTGAACAAGTCAAAGTCTGCCCTGAGAAGTCCAAGGTGGTAGTTTTACTGAGCCCCGGCTTTATTTCCCCAAGAACTGAAACATCATTTCATGATCACTATGCCCAAGATGACCTCCAACCATTGCTTACCCCACAAGTCCTTCTCTGTTCACAAGCAGCAGGTCCAGGAGGGCACCTTCCCTCATTGTCTCCCTCACCAGCTGTGTCAGGAAGTTATCTTTTATACACTTCAGGAACCTCTGGAACTGTTCTCTCTCTGTTCTATCACATTTCCAGCAGACATCTGGGAAGTAACCCATCAGAACAAGAGGTAGCAACCGTGAAACCTCTCCCAACTGCTTACAGAATATTTCATCCACCTCTTCATTCTGGTTGGTTGGTCTATAACAGGCTCCCACCATGATATCAGCCTTGTTGGCCTTCCCCCTGATTCTTCTTACCCATTAGGGACTCAAATGTATCATTACTTTCATTAATTTGTAGGCATTCATATGTCTCCCTATTATAGAGGGCCACCCCACCACCTCTTCTTCCTTGCCTATCCCTTCTGAAAAGTTGGTAGCCATTGATTGCAGCACTCCAGTCGTGTGAGTCATCCCACAAGGTTTCTGTGATGGAAGCTATGTCATAGTTTTCTCGCTGCACAATGGCTGCCAGCTCCTCCTGTTTATCCCTCAATGTGTGCATTGGTGTAGATGCACTTGAGCTCAGCTAATGATCCTGCCACTGTTTGGGGGAGGAGGGAGAAGCCCTAATTCCTATCTGACTGTTCTCAGCCACTTCCATGGTTACTAAACTATCAGTGAGCCTTGTGCTTTTGCTTTTCTTGTCCTCGAGTTTGCCTAATTTCTTTCCAGACTTGATGTCATTGTTGATCTCCCTCCTGTGACTTCAAGTACTCCCAGATCTCTTATTATGGAAACTCTTCTTTATCCACTTTATCGTCTCCTTTTGTGACTTTGCAAAGTTCAGTCATACTCTCCCCCCGCAGCCTTCTTACCTCAAAACTAAGAAGTCCCAGTCTTTCCAGCAACTCTTTGTGTAGCAAAAGCTATCAGTTGCACACAACACTCAGAATGAGCACACAGCAAAGTCTTACATGCTAGAAAAATAGTGCCCTCTCTTTTGCTCTTCCAGTACTCTTTCTCAGAATGCTAGACATTTCTTTGGCCTTTTTTGATTACTGTAGTACATTAAATTGAGGATTTAAGGAATCTGCCAATGACTACAAGATCACTTTCCTGAACTGTAACAGTCAGCTACTAATTCAATATCATGCTATTCCAGTTGGGATTATTCCTTCATAGAGTACAATCATCTACACTAAAGTTTATTTTCCACTTTTTTGTTCAGTGACACTATTAGTTTTACAAGATTTTCCTGGAGTTCATCATTGTCAGCATAACATTTAACTACTCTGAAAAAGCCCAATACTTTGTAGGTGAAGATTTCACACAGATCACACAGGATCACAGGATGTCAGGGGTTGGAAGGGACCCTGGAGATCCTTGAGTCCAGCCCCCCTGCCAGAGCAGGACCAAGATGCTACACATACCTTCTCCTGGTGATTGATGATGATGTTAATCAATATTTGCTCTCAGCACTGTACCCTTGGGAATCAATTTTCATTCATGACAACCCCTAGACTGGCAATAGAGTACACAGCTTTTCTTTTACAACTAGACAGAATTTATTCTTGCCCTAAATCCTCCACCATTGCCTCTCATCCATGCATGACCAATTGACCTAAAATTGGCGACTGAACACATCAAAGTGTCCCTGTCTCAGTAAGTAAGTTCCATCAGGACCATAAATGTCTATGCTGTGTTTCATGCATGGCTCCATTAGCCTCACTAGCAGAAACTAAGAACTTGTCTTGAGAAGATACATTATTCATTGACAGTCAGGTATTCCCTCTGAGATCCTTAGGAACTTATCCCAGCCAGAGCACAATGTCAGTCTGTCAAAACTGCTTCTAAGGCCTGAGGTAGCTTGTGTACAGTCAGAAAACAGATTTTTGCAGTGTAATGAAGTAATTCACTTTTATTCCCAAAAACCTGCTACTATCTACCTCCCAGACACCAGTCTGGAACACTAAACAAGTCTTCTCACCTTTTTATTGACAAATCACATGATTTTTTCTTTTTTTTTTTTTTAAGTATCACTACGCTGATGCAGCTACTTCAGGTACTTCTAGCATATGGTGCATATAGTAGGGACATATGTCAAGAAAATGGAAGATGAACACCGGGAAACATTTGACAAAATGCCTGTGGTACAGATCAGGCTTCAGAGGGAACTTTAACTACAACAGCTTCCTTGAGTTGCAGCACTTGTTTCATAGCAGCTACACATGAAGTGCTTGCAATACAAGGGAATTTCAGCTCCTTTTTCAGAGACAAAGTCTAAAAAAAAAAAAATCAGAAAATAAGGTAGGAGGGGAACAAGAGAAATGAGAAGTGCAACAGCCATATGCTGTGCTGGTATAGTTTTGCTGCACTGCAGACTAACTTCAATGCATGAAGTCCTCCTGAAACAGACTACTCGTCTCTCTCCAGCACTCATCAGGGCAAAGACTAAAGGGTTGAGAGCTGGCAAGAACACACTTTAATCCCAAAGCTAGGAATGGAAACCAGAGATTTTTAGGTTTTGTTGTTGTTGGTTTGGTTTGGTTTTTTTACGGTGATTGTTGCATCAAACAAACATTTTGCTGTTAATCATTTTGACTCATGAATTAAACTCTATTCTGATCTCATTTCTGGAAAACTTTCTATAGTATTTGGGGGGGTTCTGATAAAAAAAAAAATATTAAAACTGATTACTGAAATGCATGACAGACTGTATAGCATTTAGCAGTCACCATCAATTATTCTGAGCCACCTGAAAAAATGACCTTTGTGAAAGTTCTTTTTGTTTCATTCTTTACACAACCAAAATTAAAAAAAAAAAGGAGGATAATAAAGGCTTTATCTGCTCTTGATAACCATAGGGCAAATATTCTTACTTCTGAATTTGGGGATGCTATGTTTCAGTATACTGAAACTTAAGTAACACTCTGGAGATGGCTACAGTGTTTAAGAAATAGCCATGCAGAACTTAGTTTCATCATTTCTGAAAGTATAATAACAATAAAAAGAAACCCTGCTAACAAGGTGGTGTTCTGATATGGATATTCTCCCTCCAATCTGTCCATTATCACATTGCTTTTATAGCAAGCAAGCTATGCCTTTTAAGACTTTCAGCAACAGCCTGCCACTGCTGGTTTTAATTCTGCAGGACAGGGTTATGAATATACCATTGTGAGTTCCTCTCAAAAGGCTACAGGGTGTTGATCTCAGGTCATTCAGCAAAGTAGGATCAAAAAAAGCAGTATGAAGGCAACAGTTTCTGCTCATAACTTAATCTACATCAATCCAAATTGTGACCCAAGATCATGAGACAAGATAGCAACCATGACAGTATATTCACAGCTCCTCTATTAGGAATCAAACACAAAATGGTTGAGTTACAGTAATAAGTAGCTAAGCCTGAATTATCTTGTATAGAATGGAACAACAGAAAATAAAGAGCTAAACTGGTCAGAAGAGAATGAAGACAGAGCAATTAAATATAAAACTCTTTAGGATATGACTAATTTCACATATCCTAATTATAATACCAGAAAATAAGTATTTAATGGCAATTTTCTTATTAAATTCATTTAACAGAAAACTCCAGGTTGATTTTACAGCAGTCTTCCAGTACCTAAAGGGGGATTACAGGAAAGATGGGGAGAGACTCTATCAGGGAGTATAGTGATAGGACAAGAGGTAATGGTTTTAAACTAAAAAAGGGCAGATTTAGACTGGATATAAGGAAGAAATTTTGACACGGTCTCCCATAACATCCTTGTGGAGAAACTCAGGAAGTATGGGATAGATGAGCAGATAGAAAAATGGATTAGTAACTGGTTGGACAGTAGCGTCCAGAGAATGTTGGTCAATGGTGCTAAGTCCAGCTGGAGAGCTGTAACTAGTGGAGTCCCCCAGGGATCAGTGTTGGGACCAGTCCTGTTCAACATCTTTATCAATGACACTGATGACGGGACAGAGTGTCTTCTCAGCAAGTTTGCTGATAACACAAAACTGTGAGGAATGTCAGATACACCTGAAGGTTGTGCGGCCATCCAGCGGGACTTAGACAGACTTGAGAACTGGGCAGAGCAGAACCTAATGAGGTTTAACAAGGATAAGTGCAGAGTCCTGTATCTGGGGAAGAATAATAAAGTACACCAGTACTGACTGGGAGGTGATCTGCTGGAGAGCAGCCCTGTGGAGAAGGATTTGGGAGTCCTGGTAGATAACAAATTGTCCATGGAACAGCAATGTGCCCTTGGAAGGCCAATGGTATCCTGGGTGCATTAAGCAAAGCGTGTTCAGCAGATCAAGGGAGGTTCTGCTCCCCCTCTACTCTGCACTGGTGAGATCTCACCTGGAGTGTTGCATCCAGTTCTGGGCTCTGCAGTTCAAGAGAGACGGGGATCTGCTTGAGAGAGTCCAATGGAGGGCTACAAGGATGATTAAGGGACTGGAACACATGCCTTATGAGGAAAGGCTGAGAGACCTGGGGCTCTTTAGTCTGGAGAAGAGAAGACTGAGAGGGGATTTG
>JANIJG010002026.1:0-13543 GCA_024611175.1 Megaceryle torquata | reverse complement strand
TGGTGAGGCACTGGAACAGCCTTCCCAGGGAGGTGGTTGAGTCACCATCCCTGGAGGTATTTAAGAAACGGGTAGACTTGGTGCTTCAGGACATGCTTTAGTGGCAGGCATGTAGGGGATCCCCTATTTTGTGTTTTTGAAGTCATGTTTGATCAGGGTATTTAGGTATTTAGGTGTTTGGGGGTTTTTTATGTGTTTTTTTGCTATGGGTATGTTTGGACTCTGATCTATGAGGTCCTTTCCAACCATGAATATTCTGTGATTCTGTGAAAGATTGTACAGTGAACCTAGTAAACCTTGAATCAGATTCTTCAGTCTGATTCAGACTATAGCCTTGAAGTATCAGTTGGTCATGTTCTTCATATCAAATCAATATGGATGGATATGATGAGAGAGATGCATATGGACTAAATATTTTGAGTGTTTTTCCTTATCTTCACTTATCTCTGTGTTTGTTTTGTTTGGTGTTTTTTGTTTGGGTTTTTTGTTTGTTTGGGTTTTGGGGTTTTGTTTGTTTCTTTGTTTGTTTAAGTCACCGAAAAACCCCCACCCTCTAAAACCTTTAAACTGCTTTTTTGAAAGTGTATTCTTTCTCCATTCTAATAATTCAACTCTGTGCTAAAGGAAAATAGACCTTAAAAACAGACTTCAGCTTTAAGCATTTAATGCATTATGCTAATATTCATAACAAAAGAATTTTTCTAATAACTTTCAATATAAAATATTTCTAATATAGCAATACCTAATTTATTGATATACACTACTCAATATCCCAAACTTCTTTAACCTCTGTGATATTTTCATTGGGCTCTCAAACCTCACAACAAAATAACTCTGCTTTTAACCACTCATTTTAACCTTTTATTCTGTCATTTATGCTCTAATACTCTGTATCATTTTTTTCTGTAAATTGAACAAGAGCCTTACATTGCAGCTTTCACTTCCATTGTGACTATGAAAATGAAGATTCTGCTACTGGACAAGCCTCTAGCAAAACTCAGGAGACATTCAAGCTGTGCTCAGCAGACAAGTATCATGAATTAAGCTGTACTATACAGGGAAGAGGTAGTTCCACAAATTCCTTTCATATGTTAATTAGAAAAAATATGTCTGATGATGAATTAGAGCAGTTGTATACTCATTAGGAATCATCAGTGAACTGATGGCCCAGTGGAAATCAACAGCAAAGTTTCAACTAGGTCATGAGTTTACTTCAAATCTTTGCAGCCTTCACAAATTACAAGTAGGCCTGATCTGCTTATAAAAATCTGCCATTACAAACAGGGTACAAGGCATCGAAGAAACAAGATAGACTAGTCCCAGCTAAAAATGCTATGTACCCATCCCAAGATCATTTATGGCTTCATCACCTGGGTTACATTTGAGCAAGTAGCAACAGTATCTTCCTGAGGCAGCCCCAGCCAGGTCTGCATTATTGCCCTGTGTTGCAGCAGCAACCTTTATACATTACAGCTGTGCCTGTGAGAGCCTCCTTCCTCCACAGTGCAGCTCAACTGTCTCCAGAGGCACAGAGATATGGGTTCCAGTAGCAGTTCAACCCTTTGCAGAGGAGCAATGCACAGCTAGAATCACACTTGTTCTTAACTATTTGGTGATTTTTTAATTGTCCTTATATACAATATCCCTAATGAAAACTTCCTATACTGATAAAATAGCAGAAATTATTTAGGGAGGTTTCTCCTTCCAAATGAGTTCTCATTTAAAGTTATTTTAAGATATTGTATTTTGCAGAGTAAAATCAACAGTTTTCAGTATAGATTAAAATACCTCTGAAAGATGAAGAAAATGCATTTTCTTACAGGTGATAACAAAGCTCAAAGTGATTCTATGCCTTACTGCTTAAGCTTTCTGGTTTTGAAACATCAGTTTTCGCAGCTCCATATGCACTTGTTCAACACTCGCCAGAAGATATGTGTACTCTTTTAACATTCACATGTTCAAGTATAGTCCCAGAAAATTATTTTTTGTGTATTTAAAAGCACACACTGATTAATGTTAATAAGTAACAGTCTGAACAAACTCAGGATGTCTTTGCTTTTAGTATGCCAGACTTTTTCTTGTGCTAATTCATTTCTGTTCTGCCAGAAGTGTACAGTTGTTTTTTAAAAATGTAGTTCCCAAAATGTTCTTCCTTCATTTAAAAAATGAAAAGCTTCTTTCAGGAGTGTAAGCTCAGAATATATTAAAAATCTCACATTGAATCTTACAGCAATAGTTAGAGTTATCAGTGGTTTGATGTATGTTGTATACTCCTGAGAAAGTCTGAAGCACTTGAAGGACATTAGGATAGGAATTGACAAATGGTATTGTGTCAGGAATGCTTAAGGGTTAATCTACATGAAATGCCAGGTAATAATAACTCTCAACTGCAGTCAACATATGGAACTTGATTCCATAGGATTACAGTATTTCCCAAGCACTTTAAAACCAACTGGAACTATAGCAATTTTGTAATTACCTTAAATATGGGCACAGATGCCTACAGCCCTGTTACTGAACTTGGAACCTATGGCTTGCAGCTATTTGATTTGACTGTGTTAAGACATTTCATAATATTCACTTTTCCCTGCCTCTATCCTTATTCAGCACCTTTCATGGATTGTCAAATAAAGTCTTTGCAAGGGTTGGGTTATCTTATTTTATAGTATTTACTCTCATTCCATTTAATTACAGTCAAATCATATGACTTGACATAAATTTAACTAGCCAAATTTTTCACTGACAATTCCATTGCTGACGTTAAATAAATCAAAATCTTTACGACGGAGTAGAAGTTACCTCTTTCTAGGCAGAGATATTTTGGAGGAAAGAAAGGCCTGTTGGTTAAATGACAGGTAATTGAACTGCTCTATTTGCTCAGTGCAGGTGCAGAGAAAGAGGTATGTGGGCAATGTGATCATTCCGCACCCATAATAGTCCTGTTGAAGCTGTAGCAGGAGGTCCTTGGTCCTAGAAATTATGGAACAATGCAAGTGCAAATGATCCACTGAGCAGAAAAGTGCAGTAATACACACAGTGGGCATCAAAAAGCTTAAAATTTCAGGAATTGCCACATCTGTCTCCTATACATGCTCTCACTAGAGGAAAAGAAAATGTGTAGTAAAAGTATATGGATATTGGAATAATTAAATGTATTCCCTAATAGACAGAAGCATATTTTCCCTATAAAATGTTATAGAACAATTTAGATTTTTTTCAGTGTCACAACTTTATTCAGTACCACCAATTGCATTCTGAGATGGCAACACCTCTGTGAATTATACATTGCATCCAGAAGGCACAATGATGACATGAGTCGTGCAGAGATGCACATAAAAAATGAAAAAACTTCACATTATTTAAGAAGGAAAGGCTACCAAAACCAGAGATCACTGTCAGCTAGAAAAAGCTGCAAGAATGGTTCTGGATACACCAGATATACTACTTTTAATTATACTTGCAACTTGTCATAATTTTGTGTGTTATCTATCTGAAATTTATGTATCTGCCGTTAATACATTAAGACCTACATCCTCAGAGGGAACATCACAACACTAAGCACTACATCACTTAGTTCTTCAGTGAATCCATGACATCTGGGTAGATGGCTAGGCTGCTATACAAACAACAGGAAGAATCTAAGAATGAAATCTACAGAAGCCATTCATTATATCTGTGCAGACATAGTAAAAGAAGCAACGGTAATTCTGAAGGAAATAAATGCATCCTAAGCTATGCTCTCCAGTGACTTCATGGCTATTTCATGGACATGCTAAAGGCATCACATAGGAATGGAGACAAATTCTCTCATTCCTATCATCTGTGGGACCAACAGACTAAGCAGAATCCTGGAAAGTTTCCTAGACCAGATAATGAAGGGAAGGCTCATTTTCTGGTTCTAAATGGGACTTAGGTACTTATGTCTCACTCTGTCAACACTTTATAAATGCTGGGTATGAACAGTAGAAAACCTTTTACACCTGACAACTTCTTTGGCAAAAAACACAGACTCACCCAGAAAGCAACTGAAAGGATACACAAGGGAAAGGCTTGATCAGGATTTGTAATTTGGCTTTCAATACCTACAAAAGAAACCATGCTGTGCAATCAAAAAACCTGAAAAAAAAACCCTGGGCAAATTAAACTAAGCAAATTTCCATGCTGGGTCAACTAGACTATGACCAATATCCAAGTTAGCCAATTTCAAGCTGACTTAGAAATCTCTGTTCTGCTGTAGCTGCACTGTAAACATCCCTCAGAGGTTTCTTCCTTTTGTAGCCTCAAACAGGGAATACATAAGCAGTACAAGTAGTATAGCCAGATCCTATTTTATATACTCATGATTTAAATTCTGCTTTTCAAGTTGATCCTTTAAAACATCCATAGACCTTCCAAAATAGTTATCTGAAATTTGAGTAGTGTAAGCAATGGATTTGAGAATCCATTGTTTAGGCTGTACCAGCAGTTATGTTTAGAAACATCAAGGAATACTAGCTAATTGATTCTGAATTATTTAACTCAAGGAATATGTGGTATTTAACTAGATTTTTTTTTTTTTTTTTTAATTTTTAGTCTATTTTCACAGATGGGCTTAAAAAGGACTGAGATGCAAAGGTGGAGAGAACCATTCATGGACTTGATTTACAAGTAATTTTTGAACAAATGCTAGAAAGTATATTTCACAATAGTATTTACTGAGATAGTAACCATGTGAACTATATAGCATCTGGCCTGCTTGCAGAAGCAAAGGAAGTTTGAAATTTTTCAAACCTTTGGCCTAAACATGATAAGTATTGCAACATTTCTTGCTTCTTGTTCAAGGAAATCTCACTGGAAAATAAACAGTAGGGAAGATAAGCTATTAAGCTGGGCCCCTGATGCTGCTAGCTATTTCATCGGGTCTTCTATATGTTAACCTTTTGTAAATGCCACTCTGAAAAGAAGGAGTTTCAAGGACATCCCAGTGCCAAAAATTCCCATACTCATTCTGCTAGACCACAGACTTCAAACACAGCTGCATTACTTCCATGAGGAACTGAGATGCAGGAAGAGTAAGTAGCACTGTGCTGTAGCTTCATTTACCACAATAAAATTTAGATTGCAAGTTGCTTTGTCTTTGCAGGTGTAATATAAGTACTGAGGCTGCATGAAAAAGAGTGTTTTTACTCAATTGAAAAAAAAAAAAAAAAAAAGGTGACAATATGAATAACTGAATACTTAAAAATAGTTCAATCTTCTACTAAAACCATTGTCATCTACAGTCTCCCAAAACTTTCCTACTGGTTCTACCAACACACTCAATAAAGCACCTATAAAATAAAAAACTTGCATGTGCATTATGATAGACCTACTGCAGTTAGTGTTTTATTACTGGTACAATTTATAAGTTGAAATGCAAAGAGTCTATGAACATTTTTATTATTTATTACTAAGTAAAGATGGTTTTAATAAACTGTTACTTCTCCACCCTTGTAACTAGTTAACTGCTCTCAGAAATAGTATGCCTCACTCATAAGAACTCTTTAGTGTTTATGGACTACAGTAAGGCAATCATCCTTTACCATTACCATTTACATTTAATTATGTTTTCTATTCTTTCATCAATAAAGGCAACTTTCTCTCCTTTCAAGAAAACAAAATCTACTAATGCTAAAGCCCTTTCTGAACTATCATGGCCACAGAAGAAAAAAGCTCCCAAAAGAGACAGTAAAAAACTCAAGTAACAAAAAAAAAAAAAAAAAGAAGGCGGCCATTTTCTATATTATCCTGGATTTCTAGCACTCAAATTACCTCCTCTCCTGAAACACTGAAGAAGCTAGGAAGACAATGTAGGCAACTGAACTGATTTGAAATTGAGATTTAATACTTCACTATTACCCTGGCCTACTACAGTGTTAACAGTAGGTGCTATTCAATACCTCAGAGATAAAAGAAAGTTATCTTGAAATTTCCTGAGCTCCAACTTCTCAGATCCTTACAGTTTTCCTCACAGTTTGAGGATTTTGTTTATTTCATGTGGATATCACCTGTTCTAAGTTGTTCTCAGAAAATAATATCCACCAGGAAATAATTCCTTGGGCAGCAATTTACCCTGATAACACTTCTACTTCGTGCATTCTTTTTGCTGATCAGGTTTCACTGTGTGGCTCGAGTGCTACAGTACCAAGAGTAGCAGAGCTCACCTTGAACACTGAGAGGTGTCTGAAATTGATTTTGTTGGTTATTAAGGTGGTGGCAGGAGCTGACCTCACATCCAGTACTGTGAAAAGTGTAATTTTTGCACACAGCGTTGAATTTGTTCTTGTTATGGGATTCTACTGCTTTGTAGGAATCAATGACATTTGGAGATGACAGACCTCTGTTACCACAAAAGCAAGACAGTTTGGTTCTATAACATGGATGGTAATGGTGTATTACTGCTGTTTATACAACCAGATCATATCCATCAGGAATCCTGACTCCATGGAGTGACTTGTAAGAGGCATAGCCCAGAAAATACTATATGCATTTATTTGCAGCAGCACATCCATGAGAAGACTACAGCAGCTTGTGCAAATTCAAGGCAACAGGACAGCATATGTAAGAAAATGAGGTTTCATCAGAAAAATGCCATTATCAGTCTTTCTTCCATGTAAAAAAGACTGCGAAGAGTGGTCAACTGCCCCAGTGAAACAGAGTTACAATTAAAAAAACCATAAATTACAAACATAAATTATTCTAGAAATGTAAAATGAAAGATATACATTCCCCAAATATAATCTACATTTTATAAAAATACTTTACCCTGGCTTAAATTCATAAGAAGTTAATCAAGAAACAAATACATCTCTGACTGAAACACACTGGGGAATACCAGATTTCTACCTAGTGCTGATTGTATTTCAAACATTTACAGCATTGAATAGATCAAAACTTGATTATAATAGTCAAGCAAAATAGGCATAAAGAGCACTGTATACCAGTGTACTTTTCTTGAGCAAAATGTCTAGATTAAAATTGTAGTTCAAAATGTCTTAATCCACTAGTTTATCCCAAGTATATAAATTATTAATAAAAAAGACTTTAAAATTATTTCTAGTCTGATAACTATGAGTAATAACAGTGAGTTCAAATTTATTATAAACAATCATCATAATGGTAGTTACTAACTAATTTTTTTGTTGTTGTTTAAATATTCATTCTATTGTTATTTTGTGGTAAGGAAAAATACAGTCACTATTACAACATTCTAAGTTTATATTCTTAGCGTGATATTAGGTAGAATAAAAAATAGATTTCTGCATATATAAATGGAACCAATTAACTTGAAAAATACAACAAAGTATTTTCTCCTCAGCAAGATTTCGGTGCTGTAGTATATCATACTTCTGTCTCTGTACTTAAATTTGATGATGTGAAGAACTCTGTACTGCTCTCACACACAGACATCAAAACGAAGACATAGATTAAATACAGAAATCTCAGCTTTATTTTGGTTAACTGGAATCCTGTCAGCTACACCCACCTATTCACAGGTAGTTACTATGTGGGACCTTCTAGCATGGAATTCAAGTTTCTCACAAGGGTAGAAGCATACCAGTAATTCCCAATATATCTTTGGTATCATGTGTTGGAATAGTCAAAAGTTTCCACCTTATCATCATTAAAAACACTTTTTACTGGACATTGTCAAACCCTAAAAAATGATCTCTCCCTATAAAGTTTAAGGCCAACATCTTTTTTTTTTTTTTCTTTTTTTTTTTTTTTTCCCCCTAAAAAAAAAGATGATGCAAGTAGTCTGACAAACAGGCAAATCAGGAAAGAGACGATTTATCTTGATAACACTGGGATTTTACAGTGTTATTGTCATTATCCAATGTTTAAAATCAATAATGGCCTTCTACTTAATATGTTAAAAAAATATTCTGGAAAATTATTCCATTTGAAAATAAATTCACCCTAGTTCCTGTTCATACTGTGCTCAAAAAGAAGCTGTGGGATGACACCTTGGCCTGACAGTTATGTGCTTACACTACGTATACTCCTTTTGTCTTGTACCAGAAAGTGACATTTTTTCATGCTGACCTTTGGGCATAAAGCAGTCTACAGGTCTCTGGAACAAAAGAGGAACCTTTTCACAATTAGATGCCAGCAAAACCTTTGAAATTGCAATCATGTGCTACAGGAAACTTTTCATCCCTCTTGGTCTAGCAGTTCCCAGATTACCCCTCTCTCTTCCATCAGCTGCTGAAATGGCCTCTGTCTGGCAAGCTCATAAAAGAATTCAAAACCAAAAGCAATCTACTGTCCTCTGCTTCAACTTCCCAGCCATAGCAATGCCTCTGTACAATGAAACCATGAACTATGCAGTAATTACAGTGTTAACTCCTTACAGACACAAAATTCCTGAGTTGTGGCTTCAGCCACATCCTTAACTCACCAGGGGCATTGATTAGTATTAAGAAATAACAATAAACTAGAATAGCTTTGAAGAGGTGCCTTATGCTTGTCGGATGCTCAGCCAGCATTCCTTTCCATCCACAAATGCTACACTTAAATTTTCACTGTTCCTCCACCCCTGAAGCCTGAGTGCAAGAAAGGTTTGTTTTCCCACTGTCTGCCCAGGAAGGCTCTGGAGTTTTTATTCTGTAAAGGCAGGTCCCATTTATGAAAGGAGGAAAAGTACGGAATAGGTCTGACCCCTACTTGTTAACTCCAGGCTTTTAAGATATGTCTCCACAAATCATACAGTGAGATACCATCTTTGATTTAAATACATGTATGTACTAAAAAAGTTGGGGTTTTTTTAAACAAAAACTGAAAGGATACCCCAGACATTTTAGTTTTTTGGACCATGAAATACAACTATTCTTTTCACCTATTCTGGACAGAAAAAATCACCATAGAAAGGTCAGGATCAGCTGGGAAAGGGAAAATAGAGCTTGCAATGTCAGTCAGTATGTAGGCAGTAGTAGTTTCAACCATGATTGCAGCAAACTGGTGCAACCTTTTACAACTGATGGAGGTTACATCCACATGCTGTATAGAAGAGGTACTTGTTTCTTCCTTTTTTGATACAACATGCCCAAGTTACAATATTAGTGTTGTGCATAAAGCAATATACCTAAACTAGGAAGGACCTCTGACATTAACTTCTGCCTGGTTTAGGTGTCATGAAATTTTCTACCTGCCAGCAAACACAAACTGCTTATCTTATAAGGAAACCTCACTATTCTTAATGTTAGAATGGTAATGTAAAGTGGGATACTGAGAAACAGGCCTTCATCTTAACTCCTGTCATCCTTACAAATTTTGAGTTTGTTGGTGTGTTGGTGGGGATTTTTTTGTTTGGTTGGTTTTTTGGGTGTTTTTTTTTGTTTTGGTTTGTTTGTTTGTTGTTGTTTTGGGGGGGGTGTCTGGTTTTGTTGTTGTTGTTGTTGTTTGGTATCACGTGGTTACACAGGTCATTCCTCCAATGCTTACCACTTACATTAAGGTGGGCAAAATGGATGTCACCAGACTGGGTATCTGTCCTTCACATTATGTCTTTTCCAGGCATCTTATTGTTCTTCCTGTTCTGTATGCACAATTATTTTTATATAGAGTCACTTCTGGGTGCAAGAATCCCACACTCTAATTGATCTGTAAAGAATATAGTTGCATGGATAACACAGCAACTCAATAAATTAAGGAGAACCACATTTCTCCTGCCCTGTCTCTGAATACTAGTGCTTTTGGAACTTAGCATGACCCAACAATATGTAAACGACTACTGTGATGGTAAAGAACATGAAGCTATGATGGAGAAAAACATACACCATCTTTGGAAACTGTGGCTTTTACACAGCTTGAAATAATAGATTTATTTAATTATTTTCCATTTCAAAAGCAAAGAACTGGGTCTTATTAAACGATAGCATTGGCTTCTTTGGTATAAACACTATGGCAAAGGAAAACAAACACCAAAACTCAGCTGAATTAATATGGTCGGTAAATATTGACACTTAGTTTGATTTATTCTTCATGATGTATACATATTTAAATCCATTTCTTAGAACTCATTTTGCTTCCATTTTCTACATTTGATTTTCATATTGAAATTTGCAAGAGAAAACAATTTGCCAGCTAAATGAGAATTTATGAGAAGTGCATATCCTCACCTAGGCTACATCAAGCTACATGTATTTGAATGGGTGCTTAACTAGGAATTAAGTTCCAGGACTGCAACAAGATTGCTGATATGTTTACACTTAGACATGAACAGAAACTTATTGCTGAACTGGGGCCATATTTCCTTTCAGACTTTTTAATTGCTCTATTTCTAAAAGTTTTACCACAGCACTGAGAATTTGGTTCCTCCCCTTTGCAATAGATTACAGGTTTTATGACTAACCATAACTTTATATTCACTGGCACCAAGATATACACTGCATCAATTATCTTTCATTTTTGTTTCTCAAATACTACACACAAAGACAACACTATAAATATATGACATGACTAAATAATGAAACAGCAGCTTCCTGCTGAAATTTTAAAGCAAGATAGACATTGTTTTAGCTGAGGAAGCCATTCAGATACCAGCTGTTACCACTGAAAAGATGTGGCAGCCATCAGCAGAAATAAGAAATTCTCTCTCTGTACATATTGAAATGAGTTTTATCTTTCTTTCCATTCTGTTTTGTGTTCCTGCTGGTGAAAAATACAAAAAAACATTTCACAGTCATACTTTCTTGCAAGCAAAAATGTTACGTGAGAGGAATCTATCTTTGCACCCATGCACACACTTAGGTAAGAGCAAAACCAGAAGCTATGAAGCATATTACTTCTGCAAAATAATAAACTGATGGACACTCAGAGTTGGAATTGAAGGTAAAAGAGGAAAACTGTGTGGTTCTCCAATTTTTTTTTTTTTTTTCATATTTGTCTGTTTCTAGGTGGTATTTATGTTTTATATTCTGAGTAGAGAAAAATAACACAGTTTGTGTCAGATACCACTGTGTGAAATCACAGAATAAATACAGATATTTTAGTGACACCTGAAAATAATCTTTACTTCACTGTATCTTAGAATTAAGATTAGTAATAACAACTACAGGCACATTTTAGAAAGGAACGTACAATTATTAAAATGTCCTAGCTTGAAAAATATCAGACTATATCAGACTATCTATATCAATATCTTTTTATATGGCTATATCTGTTCAGAAGACAACCTTATAATGATTGTAACAAATACATGTTAAGCTTTGCATCCAAAAAAGAGATTATGAAGTTGACAGGAATAACATTTCTCCCCAGAGACAGTATAAAAATCATTGTATCATATTAAAGATTTTGCTTCTTTGCCACAGGCAATCAATTCCAAAATTTGATTAAAAAAGCATTGCATTAGTGTGGTATTCTCAAGCTACTTCTTATTAACATTTTATTGTAGCATACTCTAATGACAACCAGTATTAGCTCTCATTATTCTAAATAAAGAGTAGAGTCATTTTCTTCTTAATGACTGAAGGGAAACGTGTCTATGGGGACATTTTAGTTTACTCTCTCACACAATGTAATATTGTCATTATTAATACTTCTTGAAGACAACCTGTAGACTAAAGTTATCTTTGCAGAGTTACCAGCTTTTAATTTTAAAATATGTGCCATCTCAGTCACAGGCAGAATGTTGGAATTCCTTCCAATACAAGTAACACCAGCCATTCATACAGCATGCATTTACATCCTTTAAATGTTTTAGCACAGCAATAAAAGAATTGAAATTATGATGTCTAAAACAAACAAACAAAAAATAGAAAAATTATCAAATCAAATTTCACATACTTGTGAAGAAGGTAATTCTCACAAAACTTATGGCAAAGAGAGATTTTTGTGATTTGTCCATTGCTATGTTAACCACTATGTCAAATATAAAAGAACAACTATAACAGCAAAGTTACTTAAGACTATAAAACTGCATGAAGACAGGAACTTCCATTTTAGCCAGTGCTGAAGGCAATGAAATCTTGGAACAACTTGAATGCCTCTGTGTGCATATACATATATATATATATGTATACATACACTTCATCATAAACAAACAGACAAGGAGAAATACAGCTATCTTTCCATGCTTTCAAAGCAATGCAAGAAAAATACTTATCACCTTAGGGTTATTAATCAAAGATCTGGCTTTACAATACAATTAGAGCAATCTAGCAGTCATCAAAGGAGCTGCCCCACTTCCACCAACTGTCCAGCCATACTTCTCACCCTTCTTTGTAGCGCTTGTTCTCTCTCTAAGCCAGGTCACTAAGAGGCAGACATGTCACTTACCCTAATGGTTTGATTTTCAAATTAACTGGCTACGCTTACTTTTCCAAAGGCACTTTAGAGCCAAAGGATGCAGAGATGAGATTGGGGCCATAATGGAGTGTTTAAAGAAGGCTGGCAGTAAGCCAAATTGACTTCCAGTCTAGACAGGTAACTGCCCAATACTTCTGCATCCAAAATAAATCCTACCTTGTACCTACTTTATCTTGAGTATGTGACTAGCACTAAAAATCCCTTCACTATAAATTTTCACGAAATCAATGGTTGCTCAGGACTTTGTTAAACACCTGTTAAAAGCATACATTCAGAAACTTAAGAGAATTTGGAGCTTGGACCCTTGTGTATTATTCTTGTTCTTTGTTCTGAGCCATTTGCCAATATTTGCAAAAGCAGAAGCTGGTTATTTACATGATAGGCTACTGGTGCACTCAGCTTCTTGCAAGGATGATACATTCAGGTGTACTAATGGCACCCAAATTTCAAAGCCACCTTCTCAGCCATTTGCCTCTCTTTCTGCTAAGTGTTCTCCTATGTCTTAGTTCTTGCTCAGACACAGTGGCCCACATAAAGCATCACTTACAAAAGCCAGCTTGGATAGTGGCTGTAGTAGTCTCCAGCTATCTTTCCACAATTACCCACTTCAGCCGCTGCTTTCATTAATCCTGACTGACATGCACAAAGTCTGTCATTCTCTCTAGCTCATACATGCTTAACAGTATCTTTGCCCAAATTCATACATATTTTGAACCAAATCCTGTCTTTCTAGGGGTCATAACTCCTTCTCCTAGTATTTAAATTAAGCAAAACCTTTGTATTCCCTGAGCAAACAAGTTTAAATTTAGGAAAAAAATGAAGAACCTTAAATTTGAGTGCTATGAGATGGCACTCCCCTGCTTCGTGTTATCTCATTATCTCTAGTAAGCATCCTAATGTGTTAATCATATCTTTATTTGCACAGCTTGCTTACATTTTTAAGACTTCATTTGGGGGCTATTATTGTACTACTTCTACTACAAGACTAACTAAACTCAATACATAGTTTTAAAAAACTTGACAATATATGAAGCACATCTATTCTAACACTGAAGAGGAACAAAATAAAGAAGGCTCAGCTGGAAAGCAAAATTAAAGTGAAGACTAAATGACAAAGGGTCATAAATTGCAAAAAAAGATGCTACAGGAAGCACTGTATTATATTTTCTGATGCCATATTAAATTTATTTTATTATAAAATATTAGGTTTTTA
>JANIJG010002025.1:9350-36064 GCA_024611175.1 Megaceryle torquata | reverse complement strand
AATGGCCTCAAGTTGCATCAGGGGAGGTTTAGATTAGATATTAGGAAGAAATTCTTCACTGAGAGAGTGGTTAGGCAATGGAACAGGCTGCCCAGGGAGGTGGTAGAGTCACCATCCCTGGAAGTGTTTAAAAAATGAGTGGATGTAGCGCTTGAGGCTATGGGCTAATGGATAGAGAGATGTTAGGATGAAGGTTGGATTGATGATCCTAGAGGTCCTTTCCAACCCTAATGATTCTATGTAGAAAAACCCTATCCAAAATAAAACCCCTAGAAGTATAAAAAGAGGAAAGCAAAAGAGTTATGTAAAGTGTTAAAGGGAAATAAAGATTTTATACTTATCTTAACTGCTAGCATGAGTAATACAGAAAATGGATTTGGTTTAGGTTACCAGCTTTTATCCAGATTATCCAGACAATCAGCATCTGGTTTAAGTCCCCTATGTAACCATCTGTAGTAATGTCACATGAAGGATTAGCCTTATCTGACATTTGTAATGAATATATGCACAGAAGAAGAGGAAGGAGTGTGAAATGGAGTACAATTGTTAAAACTTAAAATCAGGTGAAACCACATCTTTATTTACTGATCCTGATAAAAGCTGTGGGGGTTTTTGAATTTTCAAACATTAGCATATGTATTAAAAAACCCCAACATATCCTCATTGGGTTTTTTCAGAAAAAAGCAGGCAAATTGAGAAAAAATAGTTTCATATATTTTTAAAATTTGACCTTTTAAACTAGAACATTAAATAAAAAATAAAGCCTAATTCTCCATGTTCAGTTATGACAGATGGGTGTGATCACAAAAACATCAAAGGCAGGCTTATCCTAATCCTGTAAAGTGGTAAGTGCCTCCTAAAAGGTCCTGAGTGCCTTCTAATCCTACTGAAGATGGGCTGCAAGTGCATCGGGAGGTAATGGGAGTAAGTAACACGGGTAATAGTAGGCTTTCCAGTCCATGGGAGGAACAATATGCATCAGCAAGATCTGATATGTCAAGAAATAACCTGACTTATCTAACATAGAGATCAGAAAGTGGGAAGATGTGTGTTTATTTTCCCCTCTCCATGTGCTTATATTGTATATGTAGTGTGTCCTTGGTCACAGAGCATGGGGCTCTAATTCGGAAAATCTGGCTTTTCTTCCAGGCTCTGTTATTTATTGCACATTGCCCAGGCCAGTATCTTTACCTCTTGGCATCAGTGTCTTCTTCCTACAAGTGCTGAAACTGAAATGACCTCTTTTCAATAGATCATGAAGTTGTGCAAAAGTGATGAGACATAAGAATCTTTTATAATATATTAATGCATTAGAATGTATGATGACAAAGCTGATTTTTGAAGAAGAAAGAGAAACTCAAATTAAATCCTAAGTAATGTTTTGATTTGGGGGTTTTCCCTTTGGGTGCGATCAAATATTCAGGACAGAGGAAATGAGAAAAAAAGTTCCTATAAACTTGAAGCAGGTAGAATCTTTGGAAGAACAACTGAATTGGAATGAATGTTGATCAGCTCAAGTTCACCAAGAAAAACCTTTTTGTTGTAAGATGGCCAGGTAAAAGGTCTAAATGAAGATTGGGCTGAGCATTTTGAGGCTAGGTGATATGAAAACATCATAAATAGTACTGCAGCAGAGTGTAGCAGCTAAATAAATAAGGTATATTGTGACAATGCCAACCCCTCCTATTGCCTGCTAAGTCATGCAGCAGATGTGCTTTGTGCAAAGTCAGTGATATCTCAGGTAGTTTAAGAACTAAGCCTTAGCCAGTTTTGTCTGACCTTAATGAAACTCCACAATGATTCCTGTTGGTCGTGTAAGATATCTCTATTTTATTTCCTTGTGAAATGACCACAATTAATAGCTGATATTAAATAAAAGTTTCTTAATATGTGTGTTACTAGATGTCACATGCCCATGGGGTAGCTTGATGGGGGATTTTTGTTGTTTTGTGTTTGTTTGCTTTTGGATTGCGTTTGGTTGGTTGGTTTTGTTTTGTGGTTTTGTTAGTTTGTTTGGGTTTGGGTTTTTTCTTTGTTTGTTTGTTTTTTCTCTCAGATATCCAGATAGTGCTGTTACCAGGCAGAATGTCACTAGTGAGTACATTTTATAAATTTGTGTGAGACATTTTTATAGCACATGCTGTATTGGCACCATTGCCCAATACTGCATGCAATTACTTTGTTGTTGCTGTTGTTGCTGAGGGCCAAGCTCTAACAAATTAAATTTAGAGAAGGGAAATAGGCTTATATGCAAATGGAATTAAATGCTGACACAAGGATAAAACAGCACTGGATTTAGACAGGGCTCTCCCCCCGACTTTTTAACCAATCATTAGATTTAAATTGAGCAGACAGATTCATCTTTGATTTAACTCCAGTGTAATCAATGAAACTGCAGCAGGGATGAAGCCGGAGCAGTATGTTTTTGACAGTTTTTATGCCGTGGCTATCCAGAATGAAGTAGATGAAACAGATTTTAATTTTTTTTCCTTATAATTTATGAAATTATTTCCCCATCCCCAAATCCCTACATCAAGGAAATTAGTGCATAAAAATGGATAAAGAAGGCAGCTGCATGCCAATACCAACTGCTGGCCACAGGCTTTCTACCCATAAGCTCAAAGCCAAAATATTTATCTGACTTACCTGTGATCCAGAAGGAACTCCCCAATAGTGTAAGTCCAGCTGGATAACTGCATGGTTTCTCCTCAGTATCACTTGCACTGCGTAAAAAAAAATGAAGTATATTTAGTGTTTCTGTAATAATAGTATCACATATAAATAATTGCTGAATTAAAAGAAATTTTATTCTTTGGTGATCTGTAGAAGACCTAGGAAGAATAACGACTGTTGGTCTCATCACTGAATTAGATGAGATCTGTATTTCAGTAACTTTTAGTACCCCCATCTGCATTTTGTGCCTTTATGACATGTCTTCCATCCTTACCTGTGTCCACTGGCACTTCTTGTGCAAAGAATAAATTGTAAATTAATGTAGGACCAAAGGACTCTGGCAACATGCACTGTATATGGAACTAATGAGGAACTAGGGATCATTGCTCCTACCAATCTGACAGACCCTGAATTTTTTGTCTGTTTGTTTTTTTTGTCACCTACTCCATTTTTCTCTCTCTTTCTAGTTTTTCATTGCTTCTCTTTAGCTGACAGCTTATTGCTCGTCATTTATTTCTGGATTTTATTTTTTTTTTTGATTATTCAGTGGTAAGTTCAGAGGAATTACATAGCCACATTTCTGTATTGAAGTTGTCAAATGACAGAGAATTTCCACACAGCCACATAGTTTTACCCTTCTTGTGTCACAGTTTTCACTCTTACATTACTTTCTTCTACACAAAGTTTTAGCTTCCTTTTCACTGTAAACCAATAATGCTATTTTAGGTAACTGCTAGTGGTTAAGCACCTATTTTTGAGGGAAGCATAACAACTTCCTACTGGCTCCTATGGCATGGTCACCATCAGCCAGTTTGCAGATAATCCGGCTGAAATATTAGAGTAGTAGAGTGCTTTTTACTTTGAGGCCCATGGAGCCCATGGGTCCACAATAGGTAATTATGAAAATTTTATTGTCAATAAATAAGTTAATGCATCGAAAACATTTGTTAACTGCTACAGCAGTTATCCTCACTTGGCAGAGTAGCCTTGGGACTAAAGGTTCTCTAGGCAAAGACAGAGAAGTAGACAAATTTCAAAGCAAGAGTCATTTCATATCAAACAGCCTTAGAAAAACAGCTGTTTTCTTTGTACACCTTGGCTTACATACATAAAACCAAGAGGTAATAATCCAAAAAGATAAATATCTAGCATTGCACTAAAAGTGGTGGTCTTACTGATCTTTGCTGTTCTGTAGCAAATCAGTAGGGACGTAGCAAAATGGTGCTTATCAGTACTATTATACTAACCAAAGGTGCTAGAATCAGGTCTGAGGCACACAGAACCTTTTTTTCCTTTCATCAAACATATATTTTCTTCTTCCATACCCATCCAAAAAAACCCCAAACAGATATTTGCTACTAATGCATTTTGATTACTGGAGACTTTTGAAAGTGTAATCAGAATTACTTTGGCAACAGGCAGTCCTATCAAAATATCACCAATCAAGACAATTACTGTGGCATTATATATGTTAAGGCAAAGCTAATTCCATAAGTTTAACTAAGTTATGAAGAAATAAGCCAGTAAAAAGTGACAAAACCAACTGCTTTCATAATACACATCCAGCTTTAAAGAGAAAATACTACTTTACAAATACTAACTTAAAGGAAAACTAAGATCTTACAGTTCAACTTTCCAGAACATGAAGCATAAACCCCTGAGTATTCTCCTTTTTTTCCAAGCAGTACAGGTTTCAAGTTTTTAACCCATTGATATTTGTTACCACCTTTCCATCATTTCTATTTCACCGTTTTCAAAACACAGAAAACGGTCAATCAAAAGAAAACATTCTATAGATGTTACTGTATTACAAACTGTATTATGATCCTTCTAAATTTGCACCATGGAAACTACAGTAATTTTAAAGTAATAAAATTTGATGCTTACTTTCTGGAGTTCTAATTCTAAACATTTTGTTCTGTTTAGTTGTTCAGTATGATCTGGTAGTAGCATACTCTAGAGTCTTCATTCTTCTTATGTGAAGAAAGCAGAGCTAGAGATGGTTAACTAAGATCAGCATGAATTCAAAGGTCTAAGCAAAATTAAGGTACAGATGTCCGCTACATAAGAAGTCAAATCCTCAATAAACTGCCCCTTTGAATATTGCTAATATTAGTAAGAAAGTTTTTATCTTGAGATTAGAAGATTTTTTTTTTTCCTAACCTTTAAACAGATAAAAACCAAAATGCATTTTAAAGAGAGACACTTATATCAGGGTCTTATAACCAGGGAAAAAACTTGCTGGAATAGTCACCTGCTTGCATGTAGCAGGCAACAACTTGCCTTGAAACTGCAAGATAAGTGGCCCACTAATTTTTAGATCTTTCTTTTATTCTAGCTTTGAATTTTTCCTTTATGTCTACCAAAATACTCAAATTGATCTGCAGTTGCAAAAGTGTTATTCTCCGTGAGTTTGTAATGTCTGCAAAGAGTTTTAAAACCAGTTAAGGCATTCAAAATGTAAAGAGGCTGTCCATATAATGAGTTAATCAATTCACAGACACGTGATAGGGTTTTTACGTTGAAATAACAAATAAAATTTATCTATTTAGTACTCTTCAGAATGCTTTTCAGTTCCACGGGGTGGCTGGCTGCGGCTCAGTGAAATCTGTCCGCTGCTCTGGAGCCCCCTGCCGTAACGCGAACACAGGCGCTGCCAGTGCCAAGGCGACAGGGGCGGCTGCCTCTGCCTGGCCCCTTCATCTAGAAGAGCTATAGCTGATTAACTGCACAGCTGCGAATGGTGCACAGCTCTCCGACGGACACAGCATCTTCTACTCTGAATATTCCCTCTTTGTTTTTCCCCAGTGCTAGAACCTTATCTCAGTCTTTCATCACAACTAAATGATGTTCCTAAAGAAAGTTTTATATTCCTTTGGGAAAAAAGTAATAAAAAGAAGGGTCAGAAGAGAGTCTCTTATAAAGAAAAAAAAAAAAAAAGAAGGAAAAAAGTAATTAAAAATATTTAAGTATGTAATCATCACAGTAATCAAATGATATCCAAAACAGAATTCAAAAATGGGTTTACTGTGAGAAAATGCCCCATTAATTGGTGAGCAGACAACAAATACAAGTAAAAGGAATCATCCAAACACAGAATCTGAGAAGTGTTCAGTGAAAGCATTTTACCACCTCTGATATGAGGAAACGTCCTGCTCGCAAATACACGGTCCAAACAGTGCAGGGGAAAGGAGTAACTTGAGTTGAAAGCATAACTAAAAGTGAACCATCAGATGGCACTGAACTGCAAAACAAGAGAATCTGGATTCTTTTTGCAGTGCTACGTCTGACTTGTTATGAAAGCTAAAGGGGTCACTACTTGACCCTCTGCTTCAATACCCTCCATTCTTGTTCTCAACTCTATTCAGTGAGCTACAGAAGGCATGGACCAGTTCTCTCAGTGGGCACATCTATGGAAACATCAGAAGAGTGACAGAAAGGTTGAGTGAAAACATTCCCAGACTAGCTTTACTCTCACTGGACTGCTGAACTATCCTAGCACAATTAATGTAGTTGCCTCAATAAGCACTCAGTACTGTAGGCCATGTTTCCTCCCAGAGTTCCCTGATAAAGTTTCTTTCAGTTGTGCCTACCAGTCCTTCACTCCCATGACTTAATTATAGTGTGCAATAACCACTTTGTGGATGTGGCACCCGGCTCTCAACTGAATCTCTTAGGTACCACTTTTATAACACATAAAACTAGGTGCTGCTGAAATACAAGCTTCTTGCACCGATGGGTTGTTGACGACTCAGCCCTGCTTTTCTTCAAAATTGGAGTTTAGAAGCATATCCTGCAATTCTGGCAAATTCATACCCTACCTGCCTGGAGACCCTTGCAGTTAATGTATTGAGCAGTCAGAGCCTGTCCATACCCACTACACCAGTCCCTGCAGCACAGACACATACCCGTGACGAGCCGGGTAGCAGATGCATTGCCTCCTTGTGCAAGCGCTGCAACAGCCGCTGCACAGGTGGTTGCTTATAGCGATCAAAAGGATGAATATTGCCGGGGTTGGGGGGACCGGCGAATTTCTGGAACGTTCCGGGCCTCTGGAATAAAAAAAAAAAAAAAAAAAAAAAAAGCAAACCCAAAAGAGCTAGGGAGAACATATTTCAATATGAGTGAGCTAATTATAATTTTGGCTCCTAAAGCTTTCTAACAGCCAAAATATAAAGTCCAGCTGGCATCTCCTTCCGCCTGCCTGAAGGAAATAATCCCAATTTATAGCATAATCAAAAATCATGTTTCCATATTTTTTAGATTTTACAAGTTACTGCCAGTACATCAGCCTATGGAAAAGCCTCAGATTGCTTTCCAAGTGATGGAGTGCCAGGAAGAAAAAGTTTCAATGTATACCCATTTTACTGCCTCTACACTGGTTAAAAAGCACACAGCATTGCCTGGCTGGAAGTGAGGGGAAAAGAAACATCAGTCAAGTAAGGGCTTTGTGAATCACATAGCCCTGTGTAATTAAGGGGCCATTGTTAATTTTCAGATTGTCATAAATCCATTGGAGAATTTGAGACAATTCAAAAACCAATTACAATAGAATGAAGAGGGGATTGGGCAATCATCTGAAATTAAATCCAGCCCACAGGAACGAAGCGTTGCAAGAAACTAGCCCTGAAATATGCTGGGAGAATAAAAAGCATATGGAACTGAATGACTGTGCACATATAGTCTTTAGAAGACCAAGGTTATTTGCTATGAAGGCAGAGGGTGTTGCACAGCTCTGAACATTGTTTTGCTAAATACATCGGGTCTTACTTATTTCAGTCAATTATATGCTAAAAAACTTGAAACTACCACAGATGTACAGGAAAGCAGCTGTATGGTTTCTCTCACTATACCTGCAGTAATAAATAAATAAATCTCAGAAAAATACTATAGCACTACTTGCCCTGAAATAGCATTTTGAGTACACACCTGCAAGGGCAGATAAATTTTTCTCCATCTCATAACCAAAACACTGCACTGCAAATAGCAGTTTGCAATGATCAAAACAGCATTCATATGTCTATTTTTAAGTGGTGTTTCTTTAGAGATATAATTACAATTTTGATTACTTGTGCACTGATGTTAAACTAAATGAAACATATTCTAGATTTTATTGAAAAAATGTAAGGGACCAATCCTACAAACTTTATTAAAATGAGCAAGTCTTAAATAATCAACAACATAGACTTCAGCATGGTTCTTTATGCATATAGGAAGTTTATGAAGTAACCCTAAATAAAGCCTAGACATGTGATCCTGATTAGTAATCTTGCAAACCAAGGCTAGGAAACTACATTTACTCTTCAGCTGATAGTCATCGTGTGGGATCCGTAGTCCTTGAAATGTTGTAAAGCTTAACATTTTAATGTTGATTCAGGTTCTGAGATTGGAATTCAAACAGGACATGCCTCCTGCCTTCTATGGTGCATTGAGAGTCTGATGCAATTTTCTTCAGCACACTCATCCACTCTACATTTGTGTGCGCAGGCATTCAAATTCCTTCAGTTTAAGTCAATGCTTGTCCAAGCCACCCTGTCTGCACCAGAATCAAGATGGCGAGGGCTTTGCTAGATAAGTGCCTGAAGAAACTGCTAGTTTTAGCCATTTCCACAGTTGCAGAAATTCTGTAAAATTCTTTCAGTAGTTCAAAAATGTGCAAACTTAAAGCGTGCTTGGATGGCAGTGAAGACGGAATGGAAACCTGCCTCTACACACTGTCTGCTACTTCAGTCTTTGGCATCTGTAACACCAAACCCTTCATCTGTTCCCTGTGCCTTTTCTCAGCATGCAATACATAACTGCACTGTAAAGGGTGTAGTTTGAAGTACCAGTATTTTTTGGCCTCCTAGTTCAATCTATAGTTACATTACTATGACATATATCTGTTATAACAATGAAGCTACTATCGGTCTCCCAGTACTAATACCTAGTTATATACTAGCAACTACAGCCAGAACCCTGATTTTCTCTCAGGATCCCTGAGGATTATCAGTTAAATAAGAAATTCCATAGATCTTTATACTTTGCCTGTCTGGGTATCTTAACTCCACATCCTTTTGAGATAGCATTTCCTTGGTAGGAATCAAATTCGTGGCTGACCAAAGCTGAGGAACAGCAAGGATACAGGGATAAGAATCATATAGTAAATTTACTGATAAGATTACACAAGTGAGGGCTACCAGTACCGAGTAGCAGTGAAAATAGCCTCCCACCTCCAGAGAAAGAACATAGCAGGCCACTGAGTCATGTGTTTGGGGGTAGTGGTGAGGATAACGGGAAGACAGAATGTTCAAAAAGCCATCGCGGTCACACGGTAGGAAGGAATGGACTGGTTTCCATATGGACAACAGCAGTGACGGGAGGAACCGCCCCTAGCACATCAGATGAGCTCCTGAGGAGGGATGCAGTTCTCCAGGTTTGGGGCTTCAGGAATTGCAGTGGAATTGCTTCAGGAATTGCTTCTGGCAGTGAAGACAGCCTACATTATCCTCGACTGTATTAACAGCACAATCAGCAGACTCGTCACTTGTTAGACACCATCAATAATAATGTATTTTGGCATGGGCTCGCTATCACTAGAAAGACAATGGTAAACTCATGAGCCACCAACATGGTTGGGAACTGAAAAAAATATATACAAATACATTCTATCTTATATATAAAGAATTCCATGGAGGGACTAACTGCATGGAAACCACCATAAGCATTTCTAGACTAACAAGTGGCTGTAGGTTAGAAAAACATGTACATCAAATATATCAGCTATATTTTAATATTTTTCCCTAGGTAAGGATTTGGGAATTTTTTCTGCTCCTGTTAGAAATAGCATACTGGGCTACACAGGCCTTTAATGTGATTAAACATGAAAGTTTTTATAAAGGTTATTTTCGACTGTTTCAGTAACATGATAAGTTTCAAATATCCACACAACAAAACTGAACAGAATCCAAATAATTTAGAAGGGTTTGCATTAGCTCCTGTTTTCCCTATGGAAAGTATGAAGTTCAGGAGACTGGAAGACAAGAAGAGCCATAAGAGAATCAATCTGCAGACATGGTCCACACAAGTCTGAGAACTGCCAAATCACTAAGTGCTCAAAATTGTGTGCAAAATATGAATAAAATATTGATTTCATTAAAAATGTTAAGGACTACTTAATTCAACAACATTTTATATGTTTGCATATTTATTTCCAAATTTGCATATCTGTTTGCATATATCTTGTAAAGTTGAATGTTAATTATACTTTAAAATCATGTATAAATTGTAACTAAGAATGTTGTATGAATTTTGGAAATAAGAGATGCACTCAAGTACCATTAATTATAAACTGCCATTTAAAGCACACTGAAGCAGACCTTATATTGAAAAAATATTGAGCCCTTGACAAATAAAAAAGGCAGCAAGAGTTATTAACTGGTCTAGCTGATTTAATGGCATCTCCTACAAGCATAGCAAAGATCTTTCTTTTCCTCCTTGCAGAGCAAGACTTACTTTTACTCAGAAGAGACACATGACAAGTTCTTGTATATGTATATGCTGCTATATACTGCAAGTATGATACACTAGTTTACAATTTCTGTTTAAGGCAATTCTCATTTTGAAGTTCTCTTCACACAGAAATGACAATAATATGTAACAATGGACAAATAAAACTGAATGGGTTATTATCATGGACTAGTGTCAAATGAGGTGAGTTGAAGTGATTTTATCACATGCTAATTAGATTTCTGAAATGATTCTGAGTGATTTAAAAAGCATTTCTACAAATTTAAAACTCAAAGCAGCTTCCCAAAACCTAGACTTGCTAAATATACAAAATACGATGATCTGACTATTGCTTAAAGTGGCAATTAGAGACAGTCAAATTTCTAATAGTTTTAGATATAAAACCAAAGTCAGGTATCTCACTAATCACTAAAAGCCAGGAGTTTCCTAAAAAACCCGTTCCTTACTTTATTGCAAAAGTATTATTTGCTTTTGTTGATTTTCAGAAGATGTGTAGAAGATCTATTAATATTGAAAGAGCAAAATTCAAACTTACAGCTTAGCTAGAGAAGACTTGGCTTTTTGACTATGGTTAACAGTCTTGCTTCTACCACCATGCAACCACTCTTCACATTCAGTTTAGTTAGAGTTGCACTAAATTTTAATAGCTGTGGATTCACGGTATAACATGTCAGTGGTAAAAAAAAATCAGGGCCAACTTTCTTGCTCTCCACAGGAAAATAATGTGAAATCCCATGTTTTGACTTTTTTTTTTTTTCCCCAAGATTTCCTAATTTTCATTCTATTTTCACAAAGTAGTTTGCAGACAGAAAGAAATGCCCTAATTCTTTTCCCCTCCATAAAATCACAGGCCAACATTTCTAACAGGAATTAATTCTTGACCTTGGTTCTTTCTCTTGTATCAGCCATATAAGTATTTTTAAAAAGAAAAAAACCCAAACCACACCAAACAAACACTAACACAAATACCAAACAAAAAACCCCAAAAGCACAAATAAACAAAGTATACTTTTATTAACATGGCTCCAAGTTATGAGTGAATATTAATTAACCTGTTTAGAACCTGAAGGTCGGTTATTTATGTGTATGGGTGCGTGAAAAGCAAAGCAAGATCGTAAGGTGCAGAGCTTAGAGAACATGAGTTTTTCAAATTAGCAACCAGCACAGCACTAAGCCTGGCTGTATAGAGCAAAAACCTTCCACCATGGTTAAAAACGTAACGGATAAGTTACCAGCCAAGTGATGCATTTCTTCCAATGCCCAGGTCCTTCACCTACACCTTATTTTGAAAGTAAGGAAAAGTGTCCTTCTGCTTCTTGAAACAAAGACACTCCTAGAAACAGGAGAGAAGATATGAACCCCACAAGATCCTGTAAATTTCCCAGCTGTAATTTTCCATTCTAATGAGGATCTATAGAGAATGAATTACTACAGTGCTGGACATGCAACAAACAGTTCTTCCTTCTGATGGATTACACTCACGATTACTTATGGCAACAAAATGTCATGGTTGAGGCACTAATGAGTATTAGATAACCCATCTGTCTGTAATAGGAGCATTCTGTAGTTCCTGTAATAGAAGGACATCATCTTGATGTTTTGTTACAGAAGGGTCTAGAATTAGATTGTTTAAGGAATCGGGATCCAAACACAGGTCTTTGTTGTAAAAGTGCCAATTGCAGGGATAAGGCAAAATCCTGACTTAGTGCTATGAACTCCTCAAACTCTAGTATGGCTTGAGGCATCTAAGTATAGAATCCATTTCTTTCATGATTTCATGATTATAATTCTCTATTTAGGGAAACACAGAAGTAATATGGCCAAATGTTGTACCAATCTAATTAAAAGGATCAAAATAAGAAGACTGCTTCCTTAATGCAAGATACTTTTCTAAAAGAATCAGTATACACGCATAAATGTAACCATAGACATACAGATATCCACATGTATCCATCCTTAGAATAACTACTTGGCTAAGTTGAAACCAAAACCAAGAAACTCTGAACACAGGATTCTCCCCATCTGTTTATTGCAGTCCCCTGGAAATCTTTGTCTTCGTCATGTTTTGAATTTTTTTTTTCAGCTAGGGGCCATTGAACTAACACTTCTACGTGGCTGCATTTTTGACATTAACCTGGTAACAGCAGACATTAAAGAAGCTTCCTGATGAGAGCTGTAAGAGAGAAAACCTAATATTCTGTGCTGATTTTAATTTTCTCCATTACTCTGTATTAATGGGCCTCAAACTTCACCGTGAAACTGTAGCAAGGGAAGTGAATAATCACTAGTAGCTCATATAGAAACGTACCTGCCATTTGTTTATGCTATAGCCATACAATAAGCACTCCAATACAGGGATACCCTCAAAGTTCTCCTATTAGGAATGGACAGTGATGTGTGTTACACCAATACAATGAAGCCATAATCTCCAAAACGAATTACGGCAGCAACAGTTTTGTCAGTGTTACTTAATGTACACAAAACTGCTACTGGCATAAACCAGACAGATCATACCTCACGTTACCCCAGCCTTTCTATTTGTTGGAAGTGACAACAGTAGCATAACTATGATTTTAAATATTTACTAATGCAACTATTTTGAGATACTGCATATGGGGTGTTTATGAGGGAACAAAGTTCCACATCGGCTAAAGCTTGTCTTCCCTGACCACATCTGTCTCCATTTTGCTGCTTAAGTTGCAGTTGGAAGGAAGTCAGAGGCAGTTTCATCACGCATCCACCCACCAAGCTCCACAAGAACAGAACATCTACTTCTGCCTCTTCAATGTAGGCAAGATGAGTGCATGAGCACCTTTTAACTGGCTGAAATACGGGACCCAGAGTTCAAAGTGTTGGGCCCCTTCTAAGCATGTGTAACCTGGACAAGCAACAAACCAGACAAATCTAGGTCTATAAGCATGGGTTATATAAGGGGAGTGAGGCAATGAGGTAAGGTGAGTTAAACACTGAAATGTGCCTACAGAACCTGTCAATTCTTCAATAGTAATAATTCTCTGTCTGGCAGGTCATAGGCTTAGCTGACACTTTTGGGTTAGGAAGTCTGGTTAACAGAATGCTGTGATAACCTTTCAGTCCCTATGGCAAGAGATTTCTTTTGCTGACACCTCCCCCTCCGCAGATGAAGAACACAGGAAAATACACATTGCAGCAGGTGACTCACTATAGAATCACAGAATTGTTTCAGTTGGACAAGATCTTTAAGATCATTGAGTCCAACCCTTAACCTATCACTGCCAATCCCACTACTGTATTAGTGGATATCCTGTATTAAATTTTGTATGTGAGAATTTCCATAATTTTATGGATGCCACTTTAAGAAGCAAAATACAGTGAACTTTCATTGTGTTCTGGGAAGCAAAGCTGAACAGCACATCAGCAGTTATGGTATTACCTATAGACTTCTGCTTCCTCCTGGGAGTTGCTTTCCTTAGAACCAAAGCTGATTCCCATTTTCCACTTTGCTGATAGCTCTGTTCCTGCATAGTTTGTACTATGGTAGGAACTATTGTGCACCCTTCCTTCTCATTCCCACCCCTGCATACCCACACACTTCCTCTTTTCCAGAACAAAAGCCTTTTCTAATTATTTAAGAAATTTTACAAAATTATATTCACTACTGTTATATACTGATAAAAATGATGAAATAATTAGTTCCAAAACATACCTTCAATAGGGAAAGTATGATTGTTACCCAGGAACCGTGTCCCTACCAACTTTGTATTTAATCTTAAAACAGTCATGAGAGAAAAGCTTTTGGGTAAGATGGGCTCCCATACTCAGTTCTGGTTGTGTTACCTGGGGTCAAAACAATTTGATTTCAGAGGATGACTTATGCAAAGATTCTGGAATCAAAACTCATTACCTTCAAATATTCCCAGTTACTGTCTTATGGAATTACTATTTGGGATTTAGTTCGCAGTCTGCAAGCAGTAATGATAGATAATCAGGACAGGGTAGGTTTACACAGCTTAGATACCAGAGTCCTTGAAAATACATTCTATCACCTTTAGCAAAACAAGCTTCCAATAAACATAAGAAGCAGGTTCCAGTCTGTTCAAGAATTCTCTTATCTCTTAACCCTGGTTCACAGGCTAATGAGGCTACTTTGAGAAAACTGTCTTTAAGTGTCTCCCCTTTATCCTTTCCAGAACTCTGCAGGCTGTATCGTTCATTACATGTTTCTCAGAATACTGCCTAGCCCCTGCCATAATCTGTCTCCTTGCTTCCTGAGTGCAGGAACCCCTCACATCAAAATTAAAGAGCCAGAAACACAGGATATTTAAAGGAGGACAAGGAGGTGGCAAAGCTCACTGCCTCTACATGGAGCAATTGTTATACTTTAAGGGAAGTATTTCATCTAGTCAGGAAGCCTGGAAGATGTACTTCCTGAAAGAAGGTGGTTCAGCGTCGACAGAGGTGCTAATAGAACCTGTCTATGACTACTGTTAAAATAATAAAATGAGGAGATATATGGCCAATCGTTCAGCCCTTCCCTTTTGCACATGTCAGTATTTTCATGGTTTTAAAGCTTTGCATTGACACGGTGCTGAGCAAAGCCAAACACTACAAAATACAGGCACAAAGCAGCACGTCAATTTGCACAATGAAAATAGGATGGGGAAGAAGTGCAACAAGTGCCATGCAAAACATTTCCAGGCCTAATTAAAAAAAAGAAGAGTTTTACACTGAGTGAATTCTACTTACCCTAGAAAAAGGCATGGATTCAGACCCAGGCACTGGAAGAAAAATACTGCCACACACTATTACATGGTGGGGGGGGGGGAAGCACCTTTTCTAAACTCCCATTCTGTAAATGAAGTCTGAAAGAAAACTTGCAAGCACCTGAACACAGACAATTACTGTCTTTTGTTAAAGTCTGTAAGAAAAGAGCACCTGAAACTGGAAACAGATTTATTTGTTTGTTTGGAGCAGCTTATGAAATATTAACTGGGTTTAAAACATCTATCCACACACACAGAACAGCAGTGAAGCACTTGAGATGAGGGAGTTGTGGAGCACTGTACTACAAAAACTGATTAGCACAAGGCAGCGGAACAGACCTTGATTATCAAGTCTCAGAATAGAATCAGACTAAGACCAAAGCTCTTCTTTCCAGTAGCAACCTTATCAGGCAAAGCACCACCATTCCCCCCACTCCAAAATAAAATAACATAAAATAAAATTTAAAAAAAAAAAAAAATCAAACACACCTATTTATTATGCCTCTCTTTTTGAAGAATAAGATTTCAAACAGCATGGTGGAGCTTAATCAGTGCTCACTGTAAGCCTAGTAGGGTTTTTCCCTTTACATTATGAAGCTGTATTAGGCCTCACTGGGTCAGGTTTACAGAAAGTACAGCCCTGTAAATGTAGTCAGGCTGAAAACAATGGCACTGCTCACACAAGTGATGATAATTCTGTGCAAGTAATGCTCATAGGAAGGAAGGTGTTCAGGATACAGCCCCACCGATGGTGATTTTGTGGCACAAAGTCACCTCAGTAAAAAAGAATAAAGCTGCATATGCTGAAGTGTAAAAAAGAGGAAATATCCTTTGTTATATAACAGACAAAACTAAAGTGTCTTTGGATACTTCCTTATCACACAAACCCCAAAATATCCTGGAAAAATTCAATCAGCGGTTTCAACCATCCATTCAGCATGAAAATAAATGTTATTTATAACAATTTGTGATGGTTCTGAAACAATAAAGAAAACATGCAAATTACAACGATACAATAAAGACTTGATTATGCAACAGCTTTGCCTATTTCACTGCAGCAATAAGCAACCAAATAGGGACTGAATAGCACACAATTTAGCGATCTTCTAATGCAAAAGAATATTCATTTGTGTTACTGGTTCAGCTACTTAAAATAAATAATTTTGGTAAATCATTATCATTAGGGGACTTATTTAATGAATTTTCATAACCTACATCACAATGATCCTTAAACAGCTTTGTGCTCCACTTCCATATTTTCATGACAATTGTTTTGTTCTCGAAAGACAGCAAAATACTTTCTACCATGCACGTTCAGTGAATAATCTTTCCTAAGTACTTTCTAAGTGAGAATACTTAAGCATATTAGAATTTACAAGTATATTCTAACCTCATTAGAGCCAATGGCTTCAATGTGTGGGGTTTTTTTCCCGAATCAGGATATTCCATTGGATTTTAGATAAAGAATAAGACAGGAAAACACTGAGAATTCTATTTCAGGCAGCTTTCAGAGTGTACGTACAAGATACTATACACAAAACATGCCAATATAATATGCTAAGAAACTCAGTTATTTCTTTTTTCCAGCTGTGGCAAGGAAAAAAAATACTGTTTATGGAGTCAGCAGGATGAAAAAGACACCTTCTATTCATCTACATAAACTGAAAAGGTTTCTCTTCCCTGCTTTACTCTCCTCAGAGCCATGGACCTTCACACACCACCGTGGGTGAGAATCCACATTTAAAATTTGATTCATTAATGCTGCTTGAAGCATCATTAACTCATCCCTCATGCCCTAAGAGCTACGTCAGAAGGGGTCACAGAGTACCAGTGCTGGCCAGTAGCCAAGGAACAGTGTGGCGAGCAGCCAGCCATTCTGCTATGGACTGGAGGGGGTTCCTGAGAGAATTTGAGAGTTCTTCTACATATCCACCTCTATTCCACAGCCCAAGATCTCCTGCAGAGTTTGTACCGTCTACAGACACAAAAAGCTATGCTCCTCCTGCTGGATTTTTATGTTGTTGACTAACAGTTATTTGTTTACTGAATGCTTTTGTAAAGTTATCAAATCAGCAGTAAGATTTTGTACAGTTTCACACAGCTTAAGTACGTGAACTTCTTTTGGCCAAATCGTATACACACATGACATCACAGAATTGATATTTTAAGGTAATTCCTGCTTTCCTTGCAAGCTGAGAAAAGCAAATATAAGAATTAATGATACTATCTTGTCCAAGTTCCATTTTTAGGAGGAAAATAATCTTCTTTGTTACAGTTTCCTGTACTAAAACATTCTTACCAATGAATTACCGGATTTGATCCTGAAGTATTCCATAGCGAGACTCGGAACATTTGTACAGACATTATGATATTAAACCAAGTTACACATAGCTTCCAAGAAAAGAAATTAATCGGAGAAATTAATAAGAGAAGTAGGCATTATGGGTTATTGAGGAAAAAAAAAAAAAAAAAGGCACTTTGGCATGGTACAACAGAAGTAGGCAGTATCACCAATACATCATTCTCTCATGCATATTTATAAAGATCCATATGTAAAAGCTCCTACCCACAAATGCACAAGAGAGAAAAATGCATAGTTCTTTGGGAAATGGACTTTGTATAATCTGATAGAAAAAACTTTACTGTGGCATACTTGAAAATAGATTGAGAATTATTGCCCACTTTGAACATTTCCTGAAATGCACTGTAATATCAGTACAAAGCTGACAGCATCAATCAGGAATCTTCAGAGATGCTTCATTTGATTTTTCAGAGAGATGAGAAAGCAACAAAGTGACTGGACCAAGCAATTCCGGATACTTACAGCACATTAATCAATTTGAAATGAACTCCTTTTGTCTGCAGCTGTAATGGTTTAGAAGACATTTCCAAAACAAATAGATAATATTTTCTTTTCTATTACAACTGAACAAACTCTACAACTTAGAAAAGAATTAAAAAAAAAAACAAATCCAACCACTAAGCAATAGTAGTATTTTTTTATTAAAGAACATTCTTACAAATGTGAAAACATGGTTACAGAAGTTCAAATAAAGCTTATTTTTTAAATTCTATCTGACCTTGGACTTGACAAAACTGTATGTGGGTCAAGCTTATGAAAGGGCTTCCATTATGGCAAGTTATCTAAGTATTGTTCAGACTGGTTTTCAAGATGAAATACTAGCTGAAGTTTGTATTTACTTCATGCACAATCACTTTAACCTTGCTATTTGCACAGCAGATGTCTTCTTCACAAGACTACAGAAGCTATTGACTATAAATCTTGATAAGATAAGCTGTTCATTCCTTGCTTGTCAGAGCACTCTAAAAAGTCACATAAAAGAAAACAATTACTGAACTGAGGTAAATATTAAATGCTGATCCTAGACTCCTTACAGGGATTTCAATAGGACTTCTGTCCAAGTGAAACCATCAGAATTAGAACCATCATAAGAAAGTCATTACACAGAATTGAATTCTCTTGTGAAATTTAATGCGTGTGAATGCCAGAACTGCAGTTACAATTTCATCTAATTGGTACAATTTTTGAAATCTCAATAGGTAAAAGGAAGATGAAATGAGCATAGTAATTCAGCTACCTCCTTTATCCTTGCATCTACCTATTCAGTCATTAGTGACACAATTGTGTGGCTAAAACAGAGTGAAAAGGCTTGGATTCCTTGTTCCGTGTTGGAAGAGAGTGGCCAAGACTGTCACCTCAACCGCTTAACAGAAACCTCCACTGAGTGCTTTCCACTATCTCTGGAAATAGCTTTGGAAAGCATATGCTTTGCGTAGTTGATTAAGAAAGTTTGTTCCACTTATAAAAATGACACCAAAATCAACACAAGAAGGATTGAGGGCTCAGACCTCCTGTTAAGAACTGAAAGGTATAAAAAATACACAGCAGATGGTATTTTGGGCACATGTGTCTTCACAATAATGGTTTAAAAAAATAAATAAATAGATGGGGTGGAATACCCTGCAGAGATGGAAAGATTGTTCCTTCATTTGGAGCTATGAACATGCTCAGGGCAAAGTTTTTAACTGATCCTAAAAAAGTCTAGCATTTTTGAATTTAAGTAAATTGTCTTCAGAGAATTCACTACAAGGAGAGAAGTCTTACCTTCTTAGTCTCTGTCCACAAGGAGAAACAGAAAACCACCATTCTTGTTATTTCAGTTGTCATCTAAAATGAACTTTCTAGAAATACAAACCTGATTCTGTTTTTACTTATGTGATGCTAATGAGCTGCTCCCGAATTTACTGAAGCTGACAGGCGATCAAGCTATTTTCTAGGGCAAAACTGAATTTCTGTGGGATAGTAATTCATTAATGCTAAGCATCAAAAGATACCCTGTGATTAAAGTTCTCCTCTATAGGATTCCATGCTTTGGCATACAATATTCTACAGCCTTTAGACATTGGGGAATTTCAGAATGGGAAAGTTATCTGCAACCCTACCTAAAAAGAAGACTTAATGGATAAAATAACCAAGTAATTGGCCAATCACACAAGAATGCCATATGCTAGTAACTATCTTTAAAGCATATATACATCAGGACAGGCCTCAAAAAACCACATTGGAATTACTATACATATAGTGCTTCAGGTAATCTGTGCATCCTCAGTCCAATCAGACGGATTTACTCTGTTCATACAGGGAATTCTGGGCTGGCAAGACCACAGTCACCATATGTGTGCTGCAGTTCAGTCTCCTTTGCCTGCATGCTGTTGTCAAAGCCTTTTGAAAAGCAGAGATTTCCTACTGCACTCTCTGAATTAAAAGAACCAGAAATTATAGAAGTATGCAGTCTCTACTACATCCCCTTTAAAACTTAATTAGCTATCCAATCACAGAGTGAAACCAAGCATAATTATATGACTGATGGAACTGATCCACTTGAATTGTTATTTGTGAAATTGTTCTTCTCAAAGTGACCACAGACACTTAACACAAATAATGAAAAGAGACATTCTTCAGTACCTTGGAATCAAAGTTTAACAGCTCTGCTGGTGATTTTCCTAGTTCCCTCTCTCAGGCTTCCCAATTTTATTTTCAGCAAACTAACTCCCGTTAATTTTTGACAAGTCTTCAAGTATTTTCTAAGTTAGAAAAGCATAATAAATTTGTTTTCAGAGACCTCAGATTCCACGATTTTCCATATCCTTATATGAGCAGTAGGCCCTACTTGCTGAGCGCCATGACCCAAGTGTTCTTCCATATGTGCTGCACACAGTAAAGCAACTGTTTTGAGGCTCTTTCAAACACACCCCTTGTAAGGAAGAGAAGAAAACAGTCATAATATCAGGTATATAATCTGCTAAGAATGGGAAGTTACATGGGACAATGATGTGGGCGAGCTGTAGAGTTAGGTCTGTAACTAGAAAGCATTCCTAACAGACCTAAAAGCAGCAGACTGAATAAATGTGATGGTGCACATGAAATTCATGATGCAGACCTAGTTGCAGGAGAACATGCAGAGAAGTGGTTACTCTCTTACAGCAAATAAACATGACACAAGATTACCTTTAAATGAGACAAATCTCTAACTAATTAAACAGGACCTATTCATCTTTCATGTCAAAGGATCATATCAGCTTAGGAAGCGATCTCATTGGTAGAAAGCCACAGGCATTCTTTCTGAGTAAATTAGGTGCATTTCCTTTAGCCTTGTTGGACAGCTATACTGTCACCTGGTACATTTTTATAACGGATCACAAGTCTCTTACCTGTTAACAGATGCATCAGCCTTCCAGACTCCTAACACACCTCTACCCTCCACAAAAAGATATCACAATGTACAGTTCTACACTCTGATGCACTAATATAATGCTAAACCTGCAAAGTAGACTGAAATATACTACTTCTAGTGGATGTTTCCCTCCATTGCACTCTCTTGTTCTCTTCTATGCCACATCAACTTCCATATTGTAACTCACCTCCTACTCACAGGAGCAGAAGGAAAACTTAAAGCTCAGGTTCCTACTTTGGGAGAATAACAGGACAAAACTCAGGGGGAGAGAAGAAGGAAGGAAGGGGGAGAGAAGCAGGAAGGAAGGAAGGGGGAGAGAAGCAATTGAAAAAGATAGACACAATCACAGAATGTTAGGGGTTGGAGACCTGGAGATCATCCTGTCCAAAACCCCTGCCAAAGCAGGTTCACCTACAGCAGGCTGCACAGGAATGCATCCAAGTGGGTTTTGAAAATCTCCAGAGAAGGAGACTTTGATCTCTGATGTTTAAGGAGTCCTTAAACATCTAAATTTTTTCCTACTATGCCTGGTTCCCATCTCCAGCTGCCAGTCTGTCAAGTCTGACAATAACTGCTGTGATAGAAATCTGCTAAAGAAAATAGGATGCCATGAACAGCCTGTTTAATCAAACAGTGGGAAGCTTATATTAGCAATGAACACAGGAAGTGTGAAGTCTTCGCAAAAGCCAAGCAAAGTGCCACTTTCCTGCCCTGTACTATGAGCAGGGTTTTTCATTGGTTATCTTTATTACAGAGCACAGAAATACAGGACTTCTACAGATTGTTTCATAGCTATGTTAATGTAATACCATGTGATTCCACCTGTTCCAGAATAAGAATGGTTTATTCCAATTCAGATGTTCTGCTTCTAAAGCTTTCATTCATAACCTCATGGAGACATGAATGAAAACAGGGAGAGCTTGCCTTTCAGTGTGGACTTCTGCTTTGGCAGCAGTAAATCTGGAAAGGAACACCAAAATAGTCCATGGTCTGTTCTGCAGTGACAGGAGAGATGTAATGGAAATCATTTCAGATTAGCTACAACGCTGACATTATTCCTAAAGACCACATGGACCATAAGGCTTATGGAATAAGCAACCTGATACAGTAAACAATTTAAAATCTAAAATGCAATGGGATGGATTGACAGTGTCAAAACTTCATGGCTTTTGTCTCATTAAGAGGGTACACGAGACCAAAACCTTTAGAAATTTGTGGGGAAAAAAAAAAAGCAAGCTTTTCTAGTCCAGAATAAAGCTAAAAAACCCCAAACACACTACAAGTCATGCACTGTCCTATGACAGCTGTTCAAAGGCTCAGGTGTCTATGGATCAGCAGATAAGTACACTCAGTGACTTGAAAAAAGACAAAAAGCTCACCACTTCTGTATACACCCATGACAGTTTTTAGAACACATTTTTTGCTAGAAGCCAAGGAAGCATAATAGGAGCAAGGATGATGAACAAAAAAGAAGTGGTCAAGATCAAATATTTGTTTACACTGCATGTGGGTAACAGCAAGGTTCTGAGGAGCATGTTTAACAGAGGAGTGTACATTAAACATCCTCCCCCTCAATTCACATTTTGAGACACTGTTTCCTGAAACTGCTGTTGTTTGGTTCAAGCTTTAAACAAATATATTTCATCAGAAAAATAAGGCATTTGGATGGGATGAGGAGTACAATGGTTTACACATTTTTCAAGATCAAAATCAGTAGAAATGCACAACAAAGCAACTCTAGAGAAGAGCAGAACAGCACCAGTACAAATCATTGTAAGGCATACTCTGACAATGTACCTGCCTCAGGAAACAAGAAAGAGTACAAAGATTCCATATGCATTTTTTTAATTCATTCAAAGGAGGCTTCTACTGTTTTAAGATAAAGCAATCTCAAAACCCTGGAGCAATACTGTATACTTAAGTATAATACTATAGTATATACTTTAAAAGTTGGAAATCTAAATAATTCAAAACATCCCTCACAGCTGAGGACCTCCCCAGTAGGAAAAACCTAAGTTGTCCTTGGCCGTTTCCAAGAAGATAGCTTATCATGTAACAAATGTGACCAAAAGCAGATAATCACTTTCTCCTAGCAAGAAATGTGTGCCAGACTGAGAAAACTGGCATTGGTTAGCTGACCCATAAGTCATTTATTACCACTCCTTAACATTGCCTAGCAACTCCCTTCAGAGAATATAGATCTAAGTTTGTGGCGAATGGAGACAAAAACTTGCCAATTGAATCTTGGTAACAGATTAAGGATGGGTACTTATAATGTGATGTAGGCAAATGGAGTATTCTATAACTGGATAACATGATGAAAAACCCTTCTTTCAAAATATATATAAACCTATAGCCAAAGAACTGGGGCAAGAACTTAACCCCTCTCAAAATTATAATAGGCATTAACTTGTTTCCATCTAGTTGTTAGAAGAGATGAGTCCTGCTAAATTACTCTCACTTGCCAATGACAGCTTTGTTCAGAAATACTAAAAACATGCACTTGTGTATGTCAAAAGATTTTTCAATAGACACGACAGACACCTGAATTAGCAATACTTACTGAATTTGTGTAAATTTAGCATAAAGGCATCCCAGAATTCCAAATTACAAACTGTATCAAAGACACTATTCCAGACTAAACAGTCTTTGGGATGTGTGTTCCAAAATATGTCAAAAAATGTAATTTTTCAAGTAGCAATTTCTCTTTTCTCACTTTTGCAAATCCTTTAGTAGCCACTCCTCTGCCTTAAACCTTGAAAATCACCAGTTAAAAAGGTATGTCTCAGTTTCCCCAGTCCAACAGAAGGAGGTTCAAAAGCCAAGGCTTTATTGTTCACTTTTCTGCCAGTACTGCTGTAGATGCCAGTACCAGGGAAGGAAACCATCCTGGTGAAGATTATCTGCAAGAACTACATTCTTTAGAAAGAATAGCTCCAAATCCATCAGGCATTAGAAAAAGACAGAGATGGGGTACACCTAACTGGCTGTATTGCCTGAGAAGGTCTCAGCTGTGTAAGAACCACAGAAGATGAAAAGCACCATTCCAACTCACAGCAATGTTATTTGTTCATGCATTATTATCAGGATGCATTACCTTGTATTTCAAACACCACAAGTTCAGCCAAAGCTCTGACAGAAGAGATTAAAATGCATGCTGAAAGGAAACTTCAGTTAGCATGGAGGCAGGTTAGGTAACTGTGACATTTAATGGGTTCATTTGCCTTGGAAAGGAAGATAGGAAGATGGCCCTGCAATTTTAAGTGACCAATCTAACTGGGGAGAGGAAGTCTGGAAAAATGCACTACAAGGTTTATGTTCCATTATTCAAGTGAATAATAGTAACAACAACAGTCTTAGAATAAACCACAACTCTTCTGGTGTTATAGAGCAGTTTCTTAATATAAAAGCCGCATTCAGACATGGACTGAGAAGAAGTAAAAATTAATCTCCCAGGAAATTAAGAAGTGTACAAATTATTTATGTAACATATTAATCAAAACTGAAAAATTAATGACAAAAGGATAAGGAGTCAGCGCATGTTACATTCTCAAGAACAGTCCTTTTTTTTTAATCTTTCACATTTTGTTTTAAATTATTTTAATTATTTTCCTTTTTCTTGCTTTTTATCCTAAAATATTTTGGTTTTCTGCAGGACTTCAGCTGCTGGCTGTACAGTTTTGAGCTCCATTCAGAAAAACAATAGCACACTACCATCCTGAAACGGACTCATTATTCCACAATCTTGCATTCTCAATCTATAGGACAAGTTCCCTTTAAAGCCAGCTGTAGAAGGGATCACAGCAGTGGACAGAAGGTAATAAGCAACTCTCCTCAAGAGGTCCCTTCTGGTTTGTGTCAGAATATGTCTATTCAACGTGTGCAAAGGAAGAAGGCATGAGAGCTGTCTTGATCAAACCTTTCCTTGAACTTTTTCCTTTTGAAATTTCTCCCTATTTTCCTATGACTGGGAAACACGGAGCTTTTACTTTGATTGGCATAAGAATTCCAATTGCTTACAAAGTATATTGATGTAAACAAATAATTTCATTTGTTCATTATTATTAGGAAAAGTACAGTATCAGTGTCAGTTAAGGTTTCAGTGAAACAATATGCAACAGAAATTTATGTCACGCTAGAATGAAAGAAGCATCTCAATATGCTGTACTCAGTACAGAATTCACAGGGTATTTTAAAACTTTGCTAAAGAATCAGAGACTTCATCTTCATGGTATTAATTACCAATGCAATCCAGCTTCTCCATTTTCCCTCCCAGCCCCGAGGAGACCTCAAACCAAAGAAACTACGGCATTGTGATGAAGTTCTCAAAAGAATTTCAGACACTTGGACATGTAAGGCTTGCTTCCATTGAAGTAAACAGTAAAAATCCTCAGAACTAACTGGAAGGAAAAATAAGGTTTATACCTTGTCACATGTGGAGTTCCCTTGGCAGAGGGCTTCTCATGGAAAAGAATTCAGTTTTAAATACTCTAAAGGAATCATCATTACTTAAAGATAACAATCACTAAAGTATCAGTTTCAGCAGTTTGCCACTAGATGGAGCAATATAATATTAAAATTTCCATTTATAAAGAAAATCCTCTTGAAGTTTCAGGTCTTTCATCAGTTTCTCTCTTTCACATTTTCCCCATTACCAGATTTACTTTTTCTTTATTTTATTTTATGCTAAGGCCACGTAGAAATACAGTGTCCTTACAGATGATGCAAGTAAGAAAAAAGCTGCAGATTAATAAACGCAAATGTTTCTATATTTCATCTGCATTACAGCAAAGACTGAAAACAGTGTGAGGAAATCTGCAGTTCTAAAGCACTTCAGTTAAACTATTCGTTTATCCACCAATCTACACCATATAATCTTCAGAAACATCAAGCATTAAGAATTAATAAGCAGTTTATCAGAGTATTATGCTCTCTATTCACCACAGACAACAGAAGAACTTTTTGCAAGCAAAGATTATTCAAAACTAGGAGACTTAAGCCTAGTCTGAACCTCAGCCTAACTATCACATATTTAGAATTCTTCTATATTTTAATATCAAAACTGGGAATTAAGAGGATTTGTACTAGCACATGAGAAAAAGAGACTCGACCTCATTAGTGTAAGTCCCAATTTACATTAGTTTTACCTAAGATTCCTGTGGAACTACAATGCCTTCTGTCAGTGCAAGACCAAAAGTTGAACTGTCTACCTAAATTTTAAATGTTAATTTCAAGCAACAATTTACAGTTTTTGCTATCCAAAATACTTCCTGCTAACATCCATCTATACCTTGTAAAGTTGATGTGTATGTTTAAAAACCATAAAACAGTGTTGTGGCTGAAGGCAGCTCTGAGGCACCAAAGGAAGTAAATCCGCAATGATTACATGGGTCTTACAATCCTTCTTAAATACTGGATTTGCTGGGAAAAGGGGAAGCAATAGAGTTAAGGACAGTCTGTGAATGGCAACCCCCAACTGACCTCAGTTTCACCTTTTTCTTTTAAATAACTTCTGTTGTATTATACTTCTGAAAGATTCATATTCTTGAAGGACGGTTTGATAATCTGAATGTTATGAAAACAAGTTATAATATACTGTCTGCTGTAGCTAAAGTATGCATGTCTCATAATACGGCATACAACTTTATTACCCTGCCTACTATTGCACTTTTCTCATGTTAAATCAACTTCTACTGGCATAGCAGGTGTAAATAACAACTGGATTTACTGTTGGGTTTAGGTCCACGGTGAAAATATATGCTTTTAATATATAGATGTGGTGCTTTCTTCTAGTAATCGTTACTATTATCTACCATTATTAATTAAAAACAAATATGCCAAATTAAGCTAAACTCTTTTGCCTCAATCAAATAGTCTTTAAGGACACAGCAGTTCAAGATAAGCCTACTAATGGATCTCAGGATGGAGAGAAAGAATACAGGACAGAAGAAGGGTAAATGTTGTTATTTTTAGATTATTACACTCCATTTTCATGTTTTGCTCCATCACTGAACTACTTCCAGTAAGCTGGGGG